>VSMD01112127.1:0-41820 GCA_008750895.1 Mirza zaza | reverse complement strand
GACCCTTCTCCATGTGGTGGTCACACAGTGGACCCTTCTCCATGTGGTGGTCACACAGTGGACCCTTCTCCATGTGGTGGTCATGCTGTGGACCCTTCTCCCTGGAGGTGATCACACAGTAGACCCTTCTCCATGTGGTGGTCATGCTGTGAACACTTCTCCATGTGGTGGTCATGATGTGGACCCTTCTCCATGTGGTGGTCACACAGTGGACCCTTCTCCATGTGGTGGTCATGCTGTGGACCCTTCTCCCTGGAGGTGGTCACACAGCGGACCCTTCTCTATGTGGTGGTCACACAGCAGACCCTTCTCCATGTGGTGGTCACACAGTAGACCCTTCTCCATGTGGTGGTCATGCTGTGGACCCTTCACCCTAGGGGTGGTCACACCATAGACCCTTCTCCATGTGGTGGTCATGCTGTGGACCCTTCTCCCTGGAGGTGGTCACACAGTGGACCCTTCTCCATGTGGTGGTCATGCTGTGGACCCTTCTCCCTGGAGGTGGTCACACAGCGGACCCTTCTCCATGTGGTGGTCACACCGTGGACCCTTCTCCATGTGGTGGCCACGCTGTGAACCCTTCTCCCTGGGGGTGGTCACACAGTAGACACTTCTCTATGTGGTGGTCACACAGTGGACCCTTCTCTGTGTGGTGGCCACCCCCAGGGAGAAAGGTCCACGGCCTAGAAACGTCTGGCAGAGCCACCCGGAAGGAGGGAACGCGGCCCGCTGCGTGGGGAGCTCACGCGAGGCTTCCAGGGAACAGCTCTGCCTCAGCCACGTTCAGGACGCAGAGTCACACACGACTGCGCGATGGCGACGACTCACCCCGGCCAGGCCCACGGACCTCCCTCGTTGCGCCCAGCGCGGAAAGTAGGAACCTTCACGCCGCGTTCATGTTCCCAGCACAGCAGACGCTCTTCCGACACGACTACCGTGGGCGTGCCACGGTTCTCACGTCCTTTGTGTCCACAGGCGAGTTGACGCCGCGCACCTGCCCTGGGCTCTGCAACGCGCAGGCGCAACGCGCAGATGCAATGCGCAGGCGCAACGCGCAGGCGCAACACGCAGGCGCATCGCGCACGCCAGGCCCACCCACCCCGCGGCGAGTGCGCCGGCTGCCGTGCGCGTCGCGGTGGTGATGACGGCAGAGACGCTGGACGCTGCCGTGGACTGCACCGTGTCCACGACAGAGCCCTGGGCTGGGCGCTTCGGCTCCTGGGAGCCCCGAGGCCGGAGGAGCAGGCGCAGTCGGCGGCCCGTCCGCGCCCTCCCTTCCAGCCAGGGCCAGACCCCGCCATTTAAGGCCCGAGGTCGCCACGTGTGGCTGTGCGCGGCCTTCCGCCTCGAACCTTCGAGAGGCGACCGAGGCGCGGCTGCGGCCCAGGCCCCGAGGAAAGACGAGCCGCTTGCACGCCTCGGTCTCTGAGCCTGGCTGGGCTCCTGGGGCCTGGCCTTCCGCCCGGGCCGGGCCTTCAGGGGGCTTTGCTGTGGCTTCCGGCAGGGGAAGCGGCGACGCCGCGGACAGCGCACGACGGGACTGGCTCATCGCGACAGAGCGGCGCACACCTGGCGGCAGCAGAGAACGGTGCTTCTGTGACGTTGCTCAGATACCAGTGTTTTCGGGGTTGCTACGGAGACACGCCGGGCGAGCGCAGCGTCCAGAATAGCACGTCTAGACAGACTCCCACTGCCTGACCTTTGATGCGTTTCCCAGCCCGCCGGGTCTTGCCAAGCACACGGGTGACTCAGCAGCCGCTCGCTTCTCACCGTCATGAGCTGACGAGGCCCAGGCCACCGCCGTAAATTGCAGTCTGGCCGCTGGGGCGACGCGGCCCCTCCACCAGGAGGGCTCCCCGGCGGTTTCTGCGCTCGCTGTGTCTGGGTCGCCACGAGCTGATCTCGAGTCCAGAAGCCACAGGCTGCCGGGAAACAGGGCTTGCTCCCAGCGGCAGCCAGAGCGCACATGCGGTGCGGGGAGGCAGCTGGAGACGGCTCCGGTGAGAGCCTGCACGGTGGCCGTCCTGCTGCCCCTCTGTCCTGTGGAACAGAGCTCTGGCTGCCCAGTGCCTGGGGTAGAGCCACCAGTCACGGCTGCTGCGTAGCGCGCCACCACCCTCTGGCCCCGCCTTGGAGTCCAAACCTTTCACAGGCAGGCTGGGGTGACCTGGCTCGGGAGCCAGGAAGGACACTTTTTGCCCTATACACGCTCACTAGGTCACCACCGGCTTTGTGGCCTTGGATTGCCTACACCATCCTGAGCCCCACACTCTGGTCCAGACGCTGTCCGGCTGCGCGAGTCGCAGGCAGCAGAGGCCACGTGGCTGGCGGTTTGCTTTAGAGGGACCCACGTGTGGTGGCACAGGGGAGCATGGGAGTGCCCAGTCTGGGGACAATGGAATTCACAGGGCGGGACCTTGGGGGAGGGGCTGGGATCCCAGCACCACGAGGCCACACCTCCGGCTGCTGTGGGCTGAGCTGTGGGGCTGTGATCCCAATGGGGCAAACTCTTGGCTCTAAGGCAGAAGCCGGTAGGAAGCAAAGGCTTGTTTCACTGGAAAGGAGGAGCTCTGCCAGGGCCACGTTGGTGCCACGGAGTGAGGGACACCTGTGTCTTCACGCTGGCACCAGTAGGCCACACACTGTAGCTGAGCTGCCTGAAAAGGGACAGGGAGAAACTCCCAGCAGGTAGTGTCCCTCCCGACCACAAGCAAAGTGATAGCATTGCTGTAGAGCTTTCTGTGGCCCCGAGCGCGGCCCGGCCAGGAGTTGCGCTTGGAGCAGAGTCCAGTGTGACCGGCACCAGGCGTTACGGCCAAAGTGTGTTCCCGACACGCCAGATCTGGAGGAGCCTGTCTTGTCAGCAGAGCACGTAGGTTCTCTGCAAATGCCAGAAGGGACAGTGTGTGAAGAGTCCTGAACCTCAGTGGGCGACACTGGGAGTTCTCTAGAAAACACCGTGTCACTGAGTGACAGAAAAGTCAAAACACTTCTCTGAATTTCTCACAAATTATTCATGGATGGACGAAAAGACTCCTTTGGACGCTGGTGAGAAGCTGCGACAGGCAACGCCCCGCCCAGCCCCGTGGCTGTGGTTCTCAGGCAGAGAGCAGGTGTGAGCCCAGGCCAGGCCCTGCCACCCTCGTGGCCTCAGCAGCCCCTGACTCAGGGTCCTGGGCAGCGATGGTGCCAGGGGACACAGTGGCCATTGTGATGTGGCAGGTGGCCAGGTGCTGTGGCCTGAGCCAAGGATCACACAGCCCAGGGGTCCTGGTGCCAGGCGGAGACCTGCTCGAATTAAAGGGACGCAGGCCGAGGGGTGGGGAGTATGTCCGGCTGCAGCAGGAGCCCCCGCCCACATCTCTGGGGCTCCCCAGGGAGGCGCCAGCCCTGGGCACAAGACCAGCACTGACCAGAGCACTGGGAGCAGCCCTTGGCATGCGGTGGGGACAGGTCACTGCTGTGCTGCCCACAGCACACACCTGCCCACGGTCAGGGCAGACGTGCCAGGCCCTGCCTGTGCCTGTTTCCTCGTCTGGACCTTGGAAGAATGAGCCGCCGGGGGCTCGTGTCAGCCTTGCTCTGTCAGTGCCGGTGGCAGAGCTGTGCCCTGAACCCATGTGCACGGTGAAGCCCTGCGAGGGGCCGCTGACTGCCCCCGGGGGTCTCCAGCCCCACGGAGGGAGGAGCTTGCATCCCCAGCTGCCGGGCAGGGCGCAGGCTGCTGAGAGCGCAGCATGGGCGGAACCGAGGCCTCCCCCAGCCCTTCCGAGGTGCCGCAAGGCTCTGCCCAGCACGCTAGGGTCAGGCTCCCAGCTGTGTCTGCGCTGGAGGGGACGACTGTCCCGAGACGTCCATCTCCACCTTGCTGTGACACCCACGACGACTCGCCGTGCTTCAAACAGCGACCTGTGCAGAAAAGCATCGCCTGCTTGACCTTGTGCTGCTGTGTGTACAGCGCTGGGGGGACACAGACGCGCCGTTCTGCACGCCTAGGAGAAAATCTGACGGCTCTGCGTGCCTTTTCCAGCCACATCACTGTCACGTGTTTCTAATGAAATGAATTCCTTGAGAGAAACTGATGTCGTCCAGCACGTGGAACTTGTTCTGGAAGTTCCGAAGTTTCTTAGACTCCAAAGGGCTCCTCTCCTGTCATCTCGTCCCTCGTGACACCCCAGTGTCCTGGCCCCGAGGGCAGGGCAGTGAGGCAGGCTGGGCCAGGCCCAGAGGTGAGCCCTGGGGTGCACGAGGCTGTGGGCGCTGGAGCGGGAGAACCTGTCCCAGCAGACCGCACTGGGAGCAGCAGGCACAAGGACAGCCTTGGGGCAAGGCAGCCGGCGGGGCCCAAGGCTCTGGGCGCAGCAACGAGAGCTCCAGAGTGTGCCATGGGGCAGCGGCTGCGGTCTAGCCACCTACCTGCTGCCGTGGGCAAGTCACATACAGTCTCTGAGCCTGTTTTCCCATCTGTGCAGTGGGAGTAACGATCACCTGACTGGTCTCCCTGAGCCGTGCACCTGGCCCCTCTAGTCCGCAAGCTTCAAAAGCGTGCCGTGCTGTGCTCTCCCACGAGTCTTGCTCGGGTCCTGTGAGATCTGCCGTGGCTGCTGCAGATCAGACCCCTGCCGGGTTTGCCATCCCCTCGGGAGCCGGCCGGCAGTGCTGCCACCATGGGGAACTGGAGCAGAGCCTCATCGCTCACCCCCAGGCTGCAGAGTGCCGCGCAGGGGCCGTCACCACTGTTACAGCGACAATTTATTCAGCATCTGCCTAATGCTCTCAATTAAGCTCCTTTAATAGAGAACATTTGCTGAGGAAAAGAGCTGAGGCTAAAAACAGTTCCCTGGCCGCGATGCCTCCAAATCCAAGCGAGAACAGGTTGGCGCTTTCTTTGCACCAGGATGCCGCCAGAAAAGACAGGAAAGAGCAAGTCCCAGGCCCAGAGGGTGGGCGACACCTGCACTTGTGTGTCAGGAGGTGTGCATGTACACGCATGTGTTAGCATGTGAGTAGGGTGCACATGCATGTGCATGTCTGTTGGACCAGCTCCAGGGCGTGGATTCCACGGAGACCACCAGCAAATAAACTGCGGCAGTTCTGGGCCACGCTGGGGCTGGTCTGCATGCTGGGAGAAGGGGCTTCCCCCGAGTCCAGGCTGGGAGACCCCATGCACACGCCCTGCCTGGGAGGAGCCAGGACGGCCTAGAGGTGGGGGCCGCGGCCCCGTGGCAGCTATACCACTGTGGCGGCTTGAGTCCCGGCAGCCACGCAGCAGCTGGGCCCCTTCATCCCTGGAGCAGACGGCGGGCAACCTTCCTGGCCTGGTCGCTCTCGGCCCCGCCACTATGGCCTGCCATGCAGGTGGCTCTGCCTCCGTCACGCCAGCCCTCGGGGCTCTCACTAAGGCTGAGGAGGAAAAGGGAGGACCGGGTGCCGTCGGACCTGTTGGTGACATCCCGAAACCAGCTCTCAGCCCACAGGGCCCTGGGGAGATGGCGAGGATGCCACAGGCACCTGCTGGAGCCCGCTAGGGAGAGCCCTGACCCTGCACGGAGGCAGGGGCCGCCCGGCTGGCCCAGCGCTGCCGTCCGGGGAGGGGAGCCGGCCACGCGGCACCCAGGGCAGTGGTGTGGGGGCCGTGGCCTATTTCTGCAGTGCCCTGGTCCCAGCTAGATCTGTCCCCTTAGAGGCTCCTGAGCGACTCGCGTGGCCACAGGCCCTGGATGGGCCTGGACGCACAGAGCCCAGTTTCCTAGGCTGGTCCTGGCACCCGGGCCCTGGGACAGACAGCCAACCCTGTCCCTGTCCATGTCCGCCCTCCTGGTGCACATGTCCAACCCTGTCTCTGCCTGTCCCCCCCACACACCCAGGCTGGTCCATGAGCTTTGCCCCCTCCTCCCCCAGGACTGAGAAGGCTGTTGGAGAAAATGCCCCCCAGGCCAGGGCAGGAACAAGGAGTTGGCAGGGTCTTACTAAGTCATAGCCAGCAGGATCTGAGTGTGCGGCCTGGCGGCAGCCCCAGTACCCTGGTGTGGGCAGCCACGCTGCTGTGCAGGTCACCTCCGTCCTGGCAGTGGCCCTGGTAGCCTCTGCCCCAGCTTGGGGCTTGCTTGTTGAGACTCGCTGCCCCCCCCCAACAGTGCCAGGCGCAGACGCTGGCTGGTCACAGCTCATAGCAGTGGCTCTTCCAGCAGGTTGGACACCAGCCACTGCCCAGCGGCCCACGGTCCCAGCACCATGACAGGCCGGCCCACCTGCCCCGTGGACCACAGCACTCAGTGTCTAGCCTCCCGAGGCCCTGCAGGGGGGCTGAGTCCTTCAGATCTGGAGGAGCCCCCTCCGTGCTGGCCTCTCAGGAGCGTGTGGCAGCTGCCTGACCTGCCCGTCCCAGCCTGGGCTGCATCCGGCTCTCCTCTGCTCCCGCCCGGTCCCAATGCCCGTGGCGCGTGTCTTGGGTGACCCACCGCAGGTCCCTCCTTGCCCTGCCCCAGGGGCAGGTCCTCGTGGGCCCAGCGGAGGCTCCCGGGCCACGTTTGCCTCCTGGGCCACTCAGGAGCCGTGGGCCGCCGCCGGAGCCTTTTGTGCATGGGGCTGCCCTGCAGCCCGGGCTGGAGGTGTCCTGGTGGCCCGCCTGCCCCGGCTGGCGTCCTGCTGCCAAACACCTGGGGCTTGCAGTAATCTCCCGCCTTTCCTCCTGTCGGCTGGCCAAGGCCCCGCGGGGCGGTGGCTTTGTTTGGGCGGCGTCTCGCGGAGCTGCACGTGCAGCCGCGGAGGGCAGAGTCGGGTGTGGAGCTTTCACTCCCTTCTTGTTTCGGTTTATACAGTGGACGACGTGTCGCTGCTTCAGAGGGCTGCACCGAGAGTTTATGAGCCACGTCGCGGCGGGGGAGGCCCGCCAGCACAGCTGGAGCGGATTAAACCCACCCTTCGGGCTGGGCACCGCGCCGGCCAGACCCGCCCTGCACACAGGCGCTCAGTGCCCGGCAAAAACGGCCGGTTCACGGCGAGGCAGAGACGGAAACTGCAGCGGCACGAGGGCCTGCTTAGAGCCACTGGCAGGCACGTGTGGGTGTGGTGCCACGCTCTGTGACCAGTGCCACCCACCCGAGAGAACCTGGCCACGCACAGACGTGGACGCCGCACTCATGCTCTCGTCTGCCAGGGATGTGCTCAGTTTCCCGTGTCGGTGCCTTTTCTCTGCGGCGTGTGACAGTCTCCCCCAGATAGCCCCTGTGCGTGGGACGCCCCATGCCTGGGCCCGGCCACGGCACCTGCGTCCCCGACGTGTCCGGGAAGAACGTCGCTCCGGGTATGCCACTGAGGGCACCGAGGGTCCCAGCGAGGCCAGGCACCTGGCACGTTCTCGCTGGCGGGAGTGGTGGGTGGGACGTCGGCGGAGTGGAGGAAACCATTGAGCCCAGGCATGACCAAGGGCCAGTCTGTTCTCCAGGCACAAGGACGTTTTTTAAAAACCGTGTTTATGGCGGTCGTCTCAGCCACCAGCAGGTGCCTGGGCTGAACAAGCAAGCACTTTTCCAAACTGGAAACCGGAGCTAGAAGCACCAGTAAAAACAGGCCCCGGGCTTATGACATTTCTTCACCTTTCCGGGTAGCGTGGGGCTACGCAGAGGAAAAGGCTCAGCCGCGTGGCCCTTGCACGTGGCGCAGTCCACGGGGCCCTGGCCCAGCCCCAGCCACGCCTGCTCCTCACCTGCGGCCAGGAGGGTCCGAAGCTGGTGAGCTCACGTCCACCTGGAATGGCCCTGTCAGAAACGAGAGCAAAGATCTGCGGGCGACCAGACGCCGCAGGACGGGCCGGGGCGGCTGAGCCGCGCTGTCCAGCTCTGCGCAGTCTCTGGGCTCCGTGTGGCACTGGGACGGCCGTGACCCCGCACACCTCTGTCCTCTGGACTCTTTTTGGCCTGGGCCCCACGGCCCCCGCACACTGAGGTGGCCTTTGACGGAGGCCCTGTCGCCTTGCACGGCCACGGTGGCGCGTGCAGCAGCCGGAGTAGGCGCTGCCATGCTGGGCGCCACGGGCTCCACAGGGGCCCACGGGCCTGTCGTCGAGAAATGCTGCCCCGGGATTGGCATTTCGGCCTGTCAGGGACCCCGAGCTCGGCAGCCTGGGGCCGTGGCCACTGCGCTGGAGAACTGGGGACACCTCCTGGCTCCGGGCGGTGGGGACCGTCCACGGACAGGGCTGGAGGTGACAGCAGCAGCCACAGCCCCCGAGGGGCCGCTCTCCCACTTGAAAATAGTTCCCGGACTCAGCAGACACTGGGTCCACCCTACGGGATTTCCGCGCACGCAGTCCGCAGGGCAAGCCTTCCCCGGAACTGTCAGAGCAGAGCTGTGTGGCGAGGGCGCGCCCCCCCCAGGTCAAACGCAGCATCACGTTTGCTTCCATGTCATTCTAAGCGGAAGCGATTAGGTCTGCAGTGCAGTTTAACCTTCTGCCAGGTCCCATTTCTTAAATCCCAGCCGCTTAGGGGTTAAAGCCTCTAACCTGTCTCTAACCTGTTACCACTCGGGACATGGCAGAGCAGCCGTAGAGCAGCCGGGACCCAGGCCTGGAGCTGGTGAGGGCGGATGAGGCCCGGCCTGAGCCCAGAGACACTGGCCGCAGCTGTGGGCAGGGCTCGGCGGCCCGGTCAGCACGCATGGTCCTGGCGACGGCGTCCTCACTGTGGCGTTGTGTCTCCTTTTCCTCCTGCCAGACGCCTTTCTCCTTCAGTGTGGACACATCTGGGTTTGCCCGACACCCCTGCGAGTGTGGACGGCAAGAACCGTGTGTGCTTGGCCGGGAGGACGGCGAGGGTCCCCACAGGCCCCGCTGCAGTCAGAGGACGGACCTTCCTCCCGTGGCCCGTGTGGCCACACGCGGCCCAGCTTGTGGCGCTCGGGGTTGCCGGGGGCTTCTCGGAGTGGCTGGAGAGGACGTGTAGCCTGGGTCTGGATTCGCACAGTCCAGGCTGGAACCGGAGGGGCCGTCAAGGGACGAAAGTGGGGGACAGCAGGAAGGGGTGCCCCGCACGCGGCCGTGCCAGGGGGAAGTGGGGCTAGTGGATGCTCTCCTGAGCCGTCCCGGGGCCTCAGAATTGCATGTTCGCTTTTGTTTAGACCATCCCTAACGATAATTTTGGGAGAAATCAAAAAGTCAAGAAACGGGCCAGTGGCCGGCGATGTCTCTGAAATAAAGATCGCTTCCCTGGCGTCCCAGACCACACACCGGTGACCGACTGTGGGTGACCAGCTCCTGTCTCTCCTCCAGAGCCCATCCCGAGGTCAAGAGCACAGGAGGCCGCACACCAGAAAGACCGACCGTGAGCGCCATGTCCGCCCTGCCCGGGGCAGGGGCTGCCGGCTCGGCCTGGGTGGTTGGATGTTTAGCCGGTGTCCATGGAGGCTCTGGGGCGCGGCCCCCTCCTCACCCCGCCGCTGAGCTGGGGGGTCTGGAGATTTGGGTGACAGGAAGTAAGAACCTATCCTGCTCTCTGCACCTTAATGGCGGGACCGCGATGGCCTTGATTGCTACCTGCGTGCACAAGTGACGAGATGTGAACGTTTGACGAGCGGCGGCTCCTGACAGTTGCTACACAATGTCAGTGACGAGCCCCTCCAATGCCAGTGCCTCTGGGGACGCATCCGAGGCCTGGGGTTTGGGCCCCGATGGCTTCTGTGGGTCGGCCCTTCTGCCCTCGCAGGTCCGGCTTTCCGCGCAGCCGAGTGTCCCTAGCTCGCCGGACACCAGCCAGGGGTTGCGGGCATCGCGGCAGCGGCAGAGGAAAGCGCCGGTTCTGCGGATCGCACCCCGGAGGTGAAACCTGTTTTGTCGCCTTAGAGGCTGCGTCACCCAGCGTGTTGGGGGCAGTGTCGGAGCTCGGGCCACCCTCTTCTGTCTGTTTCAAAGGTGAGGCCGCCGTGGGCACCGCCCCACCCCGCCGGGTCTCTGGCCACACGTTCCAGACGGAGGGGTGCGTTCTCCCATCTGCGTTTTCTTCACACGGAGCGTGTTAGTGTCGCCCACCCTCAATAGGACTCGGAAAGTATTGCCTGTTACCCAGAGGCCAGAGTGGGGGGTGCCCTGGGGCGGAGTGATTCTCCTCCTGGAACCTAGAGTGGAAGACGCACGGGCGTTTCCACCCGGTGCCTGGTGCCTGCTGGACACACCTGAGGACGCAGCATGCGGTTTACGCTGGGCTCTCCACGGCCCTTTTCCTCTCGGTTGTCCCGGGGAGGAGATGGTGGGGCCAGGCTGTGGCTTCTCCCCGACACAGCGGCGCCGAGCACCTGCGCAGACCTGAGGCCCCGGACATCCCTGCTGTGAAACTGGGCTGTCCGTGTTTCCCTCATTGACTCTCAGGGGCTCTTGATATGTTCTGGACACGTGCCGGCTGTATGGGCACCGGCCTTTCCCCGAGGCTGTGTCTTGCCTCGCTCTCTGAGCTGCACCTGGGGATTTACAAAAGCTGTGATCTGTACAAACTCAAATCAAGTCAGCCTCTTCTCATACGGTTCGAGTTTTCTGTGTCTTTTTGAAAAAGTGTCTGCTCGCCCCAAGCGCACGAAGATGTCCTTCTGTTCTTTCTTCTGTGAGCCTTGCTCTTTCACCCACCCCACCTGGGTCTCAAGCCCACCCCAGGCCGCGCCCGCCCCCGTCCCTCCTCCCTGCAGACAGCCGGAGCCGACAAGAGGCAAGTGGAAAAGTGAAACGGCAAAGGGGAGATGGCTCGAGACGCAAGGGCTGAAGTTTGGGGAAACCTGAGCTGCCTCCGTGCGGACTGAGGGCTGGTTCGGTGCTGGGGGAGGGGAGATGCACAGAAATGCGTGTGCGCCCCTCGGCACATGTGGGTCGGGAAATAGCATGTTTACTTAGGTATGCGGGTGACATCACCGTGTGGCCACCGGAACGAGACGGCTGCTGCCGATGGGCGGGGATTCCGCGTGGAGAAGCCGCCAGCACAGCCTGGGCGGGGGGCCGTCTGCCTCCGGAGCCCCTACACCCGCGGCAGCGACACCCAACACCGCATGGCTCACGTTGCACAGGAAACAGCCAGCCCTGCCAGCAACTGCTTTTCCAGAGTGAGAAAGATCCGCCAGCGTAAGCGTGTGCACAGACCAGTCCACAGAGAGGCGTGCTCAGCCAGGCGTCAGCGGCACCGAAAATATAAAAGCCGTCTGTGCCAGCGAGACGCTCACTGGCCCGCAGGCCGAGCCCCCTGGTGGGCTGGGCTGTCGCACCCACACTGCAGCCCTGGTGCCGGCCTTGCACCCTTTGCCGGAGCGGCCGCCTGCGTGGCTGCAGCCCTGCCCCCGCACAGACCGCGGCGGCGAGACAGACACGCTGTGCAGAAGTATCTTTTCGTTTTCTTTTCATCCTAACGTCGCTTTTTTTCTGGTTCCATTTGAGACAGTTTGGAAAATGCAATAAAAAATACAAAGAACAGTCTCAAAATCCTCCATAAATCCAGGCCTAAGACTGGGCTGTATTTCCCATCTGTCGTACCACCACCTTGCATCCCAGCCTCTGCCCACGACGCGGCAAGAGTTTCAGGGACACAGGAGCCTTTGCAGAACGGAAACGCAGACCCTGCAGGCCACGGCCGGTCTCGCCCAGGGCCGCAGGGAGCGTGGGGTCTGAGTGGCGCCGGGGGGCGCTCCGTAGTGAGGGCCGAGGGGGAGAGAGCCGCAGAGCCCGAGAGGCGGGATAGCCAGGCAGTGGGTTGCGTCTCTCGGGGAAGATGGAAGAGGCAGGTGTGAGGACGCCCTCGGTCGGCTCTGCCTCTAAGAGGCTTCTCGGCGGAAAACGACTTAGAGCTGTTTGCAAACTGCAGGTCACAACCGGTTCCACAGCTGCTTGTGAAATCAATTTAATGAGCCCGACCAGCATTTTAAAAAATGGAGTTGAGCAGAAATATGTTTCTATTGTCTTAACAGAAACCGTGATTCTATCAGGCATCACTCATCACGGCGAGCGCCGTTTCATGTGTGCGTGCGTGTGCTGGCTGTGTCGAAACATGGGTTTCTCATGGTGGGTCTTGGCTGGAAAAAGTTTAACCAGTGTAACAATAGTGTCCGGGAGTTGCCAGGTCTCCACTCCTCGCTCCGTGCCGGGTGCCACGCTAAGGAAAACGCTGGCAGCTGGAATTCAAGACGGCGAAGACCCGGAGCCTCAGCCCCAGGAACCGTGGGGTGCCGTGAGGGGCTGCCCTGACCCAGGACCCCCAGGACAGCCTGGGCGGGAGCTCAGTCAGCCTGTCCCAGCGACAGAATGGGGGACGGGGGTGGGATTCCGGGACCAGCTCCGGCACAGTATGAGGAAGGACTTGCAGACACTCAAAGCTGTCGCAATCCAGAGGCCTGTGCCGGGGTGAGGCCCCACTTCCAGGGGAAGCAGGCTCCAGGTGATTTCTCCACCGTTCAGGATGGAGATGCAGCCGAGGCGGGCGGCCCCGCCGCCCAGACAAAGGGACAGACGTCCTGACGGCAAAGCCCGCAGGGCGCGGGGTCGGGGCAGCCGAGGCCGCTGTTCTCCACTCACATGGACATGAGGCCACTTCTAGCAACGTCTCGATTACCGTTCTGTGAAACCGATCCCCATCGCGAAAAGGCATAGGCCCCCTCCCCCTCACTCCTGCACGTCCCCTTCCTGCTAAATTCAGCCCCACGCCCCGGAATGTCACGTGCGGTGCCCCAAAGCAGCCACTGAGGCACCCTCTGCAGAGACCGAAGCCCAGCTCGGGACCCTGGTCTGGGCGTCTGTGAGCCAAGAGCCAAGAGGCTTGGGAGGGTCAAGACTTCGGTTCCCCTCAACCCCAGGAACGCGCTGCTGATCGCGATCCCCACCCCACGCCCCAGCCCGACACCACGCTGGCCACGTCCGCACAGTGGGGGGACTCCCCGCCCCACGCCCCAGCCTGACACAACGCTGGCCACGTCCACACGGTGGGGGGACCCCCGCCCCACGCCCCAGCCTGACACCACGCTGGCCACGTCCACAAGGTGGGGAGCGGCAGCATGACAGACATCTGCCCCGCTGCCGCCTTCCTGCTGCCAGGTGGTCGCCAGGAGCCTGTGCCCAGGTGGGGAGCGTGTGGGGCGTGCTCTCGACGGCTTCGCTTCTCTCTCGTGGGCTCTGCGCGGCGTTTGTCGCGGGTTGCCAGGCTGTGGCTTCCCGGCCCTCGGGAGGCTCATCCAAAAATAGACCCTCAATTTCCTAGGAGATTAGGGGCCTCCCTCGGACTCCATCAGCCGCCACCTGGCACCCCGTGCCCCGGGCTCAGAGGCTTTCTTCGTAATCACCTCGCGCCGGTCTCCGCGTGGCCCACATCTGTCCGGGACCCGGGACGGCCCCGCCTCCTGCAGGGCCTCGGTGGCCGGGCCTGGGTGGCGCAGCGCAGCCCACTGCTGTGTGTGACTGGTAGTGCTCCTGATGATTCACTCATCTCGGGTTAGATGAGGCTTCGTAAGAGAGATCCAACTGGAGCAGAACCCTGCTCTGGTGTATTCAGGCGCATTTGCGTGTGCGTCACCACGCGCCAAGTCTCCACTGTCACCAAAGGGAAGGTATCCCGTCCTGGTGACGAGAAGGAAAGACCGAGGAAGGCGGCGGGGAGCGGGACCCCCCCGGGGGGCAGGCGTGAGGCCCAGTGGGGGTTGGGCAGGAAGGCCCTTCTGGGAGCCGTGCTGACCGTCCGCGTGCGCCCGGCCGGGACTGCGCCTGCAGGTCTGTCTGTCTCCCATGACCCACGTGCCAAGTCCTGACCCAGGACCCGGCGGGACCTCGTTTTGAAGCAGGGGTGTAGCAGGGGTGTTGCAGGGGTGGGGTGCGCGTGACCTGTGTCCTGGT
The DNA here is from genome assembly GCA_008750895.1 of Mirza zaza. Classification (NCBI taxonomy): domain Eukaryota; kingdom Metazoa; phylum Chordata; class Mammalia; order Primates; family Cheirogaleidae; genus Mirza; species Mirza zaza. The sequence continues at coordinate 27,971 of VSMD01112127.1, read as the reverse complement.
AGAAAGGAATCCCGTGCAGACCCAGATGTGCAGGGACACGCCGTGAGGGTGGAGCTCGGACGTCAGACCCTCCAGGCCGAGACAGCAGGTCCCTGCTGCGGGCAGAGCCGTGGCACCTGCCAGGCCGCTGACCCACATCCCGCCTCAGCCCGCTCTGCGCACGTCCGCGCCGGCGTCGGGGAGCGGATGGTCTGATTCTTCCCAAATGCCGTCAGGGAGGGGACAGTCTTGTTTTCTCTCAACTCTCAAAGTCATTATCACCACATTTAGGCTCATAAAACTCCTGGAAACTTTCAAAAATGTTTCCAATTTGAACAGTGGCTCACAGAACTCCAGTACTCTCGGTTAGAATTGGAAACAGCTCAGTCGTGGCCTCAGGTCGTCGAGCCCGAAGGGTCTCGGCACAAGCCTGGCTGCAAGGGACGGGATGTTCGCTTTGCAAACCACAAGTTCAACACTCAGGAAAAATTCGCTGCTCACCCCCAGGAGACAAGGAGAAACAGCGCCCCTCGCTCCCTGGACGAAGCGGGCTCCCAGACGGCGCCGGGCGCTTCAAGAGCGTCCACCCCAGAGGGCGTCACAGCCTCGTCCGCACCCGACAGCAAGCGCGGGACCAAGCCCCGCAGCGCACAGAACTGCGCGGTACTTGCATCTCCACGGCTGCGCAGGGCTCAGCCCGGCGGGGACTGTCCCCCTGCCAGAGACCGGACAGCGGCCACAGTGAGGGGCAGCACTGGAGAAGAGACCCAGGACCTGTGCCGACCGTGGGGTCAGACGGGTTAGCGGGTCTGTGGGACGGACGTTGCGCAGTGTGGGCTGGAGGGGCGGCTGGCGCAGAGACATTTGCATATTTGGTTTCTCAATACCCCACCAACACACACATGGAGAAACACGTCTGCAGGATGCCGGCGTCTGCCGGTTCTGGTCGGTGAGGACAGGGCTGTTTTCCCACCAGTCCTCCTTCCCTGCAGGTCGAGCATGTGCCTGTCAGAGTCACAGCTCGCCAAGGGCGGGCAGGGCAGGCCTGGCGTCGGGCAGACCACAGGTGACGAGCAGCCCCTGGCGCATTTCGGGAGGCGTCCGGTAAAGCCCCCAGGCCCGTGTGTCGGGAGTGGAGCGGGCCCCACCTGCCCCCACACACGGCTCCTGCCGCGGCCCAGCACGCCAGGGCCAGGCCTTGTCTGCTGGGCGTGGGGGACTCCGGCCCCATCGGCTAACATGCTGTCGCATGGGGCACTGGGGACGGGTAAAAGTCATCCTGGACTGGGCGTGTCCCCTGACTCGCAGACCTCCACGGGGACAAGATAAACCTGCACTCACGGACCGGCAAGTCCCCCGCAGGGCCCATGTCTGGTGACGGGCCACCACGGCTGGGCCCTCCACCCCCACCTCTGCCAGGACGGTCCACCACGGCTGGGCCCTCCACCCCCGCCTCGGCCAGGGCTGTCGCCACCCTCAGACTTCCCGCTGAGCGAGTGCAGGGCTCATGCTGCATGGCCCAGCGTGGAGGCGTGAGGCAGACACTGAAGCATCCAGGTCTCAGCAGGAGCCCCACGGGCCTCACGGCCTCACTGCCTCCCGCCCGGCACAGAGGGGAGGGAGGTGGTGTTCCCCGAAGATGGGCGTGGTGCTTTTGTGATGGCCTTTCCTGCTTCCCGGGCTCAGCGCTCTGACCCCCCACTGGGCCTCGGCCAGTGTCTGGCCGAGACAGCTCCGTGCGCGACCACGGCCGGCTCACACGCACGTCAGAATTCCCTCCACCCGCCACCTGCCACCATCTGGGCCCAGCCCACGGCCGGCCTGGGCGTGAGTCTTCGTTGGAAGGGAGGAGCGGTCCAGCTAGTTGAACAAAACCAGACTTTCCCCCAGAGCCCGGGGTCTGCCATGCCCAGCTTCCCCAGGCAAACACACGACTGCGATCAGAGGCCCCGTCACCTGCTCTGGGCCGTGCGTGCCGCTCCCGGGCTCGCAGCTCCTGGTGGCTGCAGCCCCCGCCCCCGGCCCTGGGGAGCGGCTGCTCGGGCGACATGCCCCGTCACATGCAGACCTGCTCTGGAGCCAAAGATCCTGCCTGGATCGCGCCTAATTAGCGTTGCCCAAGCGCTCTTCTATGTCGTCGTGCCGCCGGGGGCCTCAGTGTGGCGGGGGCGTCTGGGTTTTGTGGGCGCAGATCTCTTGGGAGAGCCCCCCCTCCTGCTCATTAAAAGAAACGCTGCCTGGGATTTCATCACAATCCCATCAAAATGCAACCCAGAAATTTTTGGTTAAAGGAGTCATCAGGAAATAGCTGATCTGGTTAACAGAGTTTGCAAAAACTCTTCTGTTGGAAGTTTTCCTCAAATGCATCATTAGACTAACATCCTCTTTTAAAATTATGTTTTCGTAGAGACGGGGGTCTCGCTATGTTGCTCAGGCTGGTCTCAAACTCCCAACCCCAGTGATCCTCCTGCTTCGGCCTCCCACAGTGCTGGGATTACAGGCGTGAGCCACCACGCCCGGCCCAGGCACCCTCTAAATGTGGGTCACCACGTGACTGTCTTAAGTCCCTTAATACAACCGAGCCCTAAGGAAGAAGGTGGCAGCGCTGTTGGCAGCGCCAGGGCGAGGCTGCGACCATCTCTTACCCTGTAAAAGCCACTCAGTACATTTTTGGACTTGCAGCCTCCGAGAAGCCCTTTCTGCCTCTGTGAATGACAGTTTAGCCGTGGGGGTGACACCTTCTCCTCCCAGTCAGGGGCCGGGGCTCTGGGCAGCCAGGACGGGTCAAAGTGGCCTCCTGGCCTGGCTGGGTGTTTCGGGGGGGAGGGGACCGCGCCTGGCGGCTCTGGTGTCCCAGCACTGGCCTGCCCACTCGCTCTGCAGCGGCATCTGCGTTTCTGTCCCATAGATCGCAGGGCTCCTCTCTCTCCTGGTTCCAGGCTCATGAGCAGCTCTGCCTACAGGGGACGGTCCCCGGGAAGGGGCCGCAGCTCTTGGGAGAAGGGGTTGCTTTTCCTCAGAGGCAGAGGCAGGGGACACTTCGCTCCTGCCACGTGGGCCACAGCTCAGAGAGATGGACGGGGCCAAGACCAGGTGTCTGAGAAGCTGCCAGCAGGATGCAGCCACCGCCCGGCAGGTGTGCGGCTGGAGTCAGGTGAGCAGCCCCAGGCCGGGCTCAGGCCGTCCTGTCCACTCCCACAGCCACAGGGCGGAGCTGCAGATGCAGAGGGGCCCCACCTGGCCAGGGGTCCAGGGACGGCCCCACCTTCCCCAGGCCCAGGGAGCCCCGTCCACTGTGGTCACGCGGCCCCCTCCCCTGCCTCCTCCACCTGTTCCCTGTCCAGGTTGGCTGGGCTCAGTCCAGCCCCTGAGGCCAGGTGGACGCGGTCACCAGATAAAGAGCCCCGCCTGGTGCCCACAGTAGCCCAGGCTGCCACCCCAGCCTTTCCACTAGACGTGGCCATGTGGTCCACCGAGAAGACGGGAGCGTGGCCATGCCCGGCGTCGCTGAGAAGGCGCCGGGGGCTGTTGGGGCCGGCGAGGCTCTTGCCACACCTTCAGGATCAGTCTGCTCAAACCTGGGCCCGGTTCCTCCTCACCCGCCAACAGTAGCTGCAGGTCAGTGGCCTCTGTGAGGTCACCTGGCTGGGCAGGGCTGCCGGTGGGGGAGGGGCGCGGTCGGGGGAGGGTAGGGGGGCACAGGGTGACGAGGACGCGGGGGCCCTGCGCACTGGGACCCGCTCCCAGGACGCTGTCAGGCCCGTTCCCGCGCCGCTGTCAGGCCGCGTGCAGACCCGTGTGCAGAGACATCGCCCTGGTCACTGTGAACATCAGCCGTGACAGCGGGGGAGGCCCAGAAAATCCTCGACGAGCGCGGCGGGAAACACAGGCCCACGCCCGAGCGCAGACGGAACGTGCTTCCACGCAGGGCCTTCCCCTCGCCTGTCCCATGTCTCTGCACGCGGCGCACACGGCCCCGGCGTGCGGCTGGAGGGGCTGCTCAGGTGACACGCCCCTTCCCAGCACACCCTCCCCGCCGGGCACCGCCACCCGATCTGACCCCACAGAGGCTGCGCGGAGACAGCCAAGGCACAGGGACGTGGAGATCCGTCCCACCCCGAGAGGGACACTGGGTGCCCTTCACCCACAGCCCGGCGGGGAGGGCGCTGGCCGAGGGGCCTGGGGACCCCACAATTATCTGTCTGGACAGCGGGGCCGGCCGGGGCTCAGACCCCCAGAGACGCCACCCGACAGATGCAGAGAAACCCAGATCTGAACAGCAGGAGGTGGCGGAGCGGGGCTGGGGCACCGCGGCCCCCTCGGGCCTGGCCCCCGGCATGGGAGGGTCGTGAGCCCCAGCGAGGCTGGGAGCCGCGGGGCAGAGGCAGCACGCGGGGCAGGGCTGTGGCCAGGGTGGCCTGCAAGCGGGAGGGGGGAGGGTCCCTGGCACAGACGTCCCTCCACGTCCCTCAGCCCTTCCCCCGCAGCTCCAGGCCTCGCCGCTCACCTGTGCCAGATGTCCCGGCACTGCCTCAGTTCCCTAAATGTGCCTTGGGCAGAGCCAGGATCCATTAAATTAGCAGAGGTGTCTGGACAGGGCCCCGCACCAAGAAGAGGTGCTCTCAGGCGTGGCCCCGCTCCCGCTGGGCCTAGCAACCCTTCCGTGATGTGGTCCTAGCGCCTCGACGTCGGCCAGCGCCAAGAGACGCAGGAGGGAGCAATTTAATCTGAAAAACATGTCAACTCAGTGGGGTGGACGGGTGGGTGGGGGGGTGGACGGGTGGGTGCCAGGTCGTGTCTCAAACCATCATCGTCATGAGACAGCCCTGCAGGCTGCTGAGTCAACCCCGGGCCCCACGTCCCGAGCCTCAGCCACTTCACCTGCAGACGGGGAGCCTGACTCCCCTCCCCCGTCTCTTTCATTGAAAAACGCTTTGTCGGCTGCAGCCGAACTGCACACGTGAACTATTATAATTTAGGCTGAGTGGCATCTTAACTGAGTGAGAAGTCTGGATTAGAGGGTAATTTTTTTTTTTTAGTTTGCTTTATTCTTTTCAATTATCTGTCATTATGGGAACTAATTGCTAATGGCATATTTTCACATCGAGGTCTTGCTGGACCTGCTCTAATAAACAGGGGGAAAAAAATCTCGTAATTAGCAGCCTTATTTGCATGCAAACAGTGAGCGTTCCTAAACTCTCTAAAACCATTCCCCTGAGAGGAGCACCTGTGTTGTTTTAAGCGACTAACTTGCATTGCAGACCTTTTCTCGCTAGAAAGTCAGAAGGTAAACTCAAGCCCAGCCAAAGCATCGTTAGCGTCCGGTTATTCCAAATTCCCAACTCAGGCGGTTGCAGCACGGTTTCCAGCTACACGGACACATAAAAACGAGAAGCGTCCGTGAGGCGCAGCCACGTCCGCCTTCAGGATGGAAAAGCGAAGCCCGCGGTCCCGAGCGCCGGGGCTGTGAGTCACCGCGGCTCTGTCTTCCGGGCGGCCTCACTTCCGGCCGGCCGTGGTCGGAGCCTGGCAGCGTCTCCAGGGCTCTTCCGGGCCGGGGACGCTGCGCATAGCCGGGCAGAGGACGGCGGCCTCGCCGTGAGCTGACCACGGCGCGGGGCCACGTGGGAGGTTCCCGCTCGGCCTGAGCACGGGGACATTCCTGCTTCTCTGTTGCTTTTTACAAAACCGTGAAAGCTCCTGGCTCTGCCCCAGGATTCTTTTGTTTCTCCGCCAGGTAAAGAGCCTACTTGGCAGCCAAAACTGTTTTTCAGCCCGTCTGATCAAGGCTCCGCGAGGCCCGAGGCACAGCCAGCGATCGCCGGCCGCTCCCGCGGCCAGACACGCAGCTCCGGTGTGAATGGGTTATTGTTACACGACGCACGGCGCAGGGAACGGAGACTGACTGCCGCACTGGCTGGAAGCTGGCTACCGAAGGAGCTTTCAGATATCGAGCGTCAGAACTTGTGCTTCTGGCCAAGACGGACTAACAGGGACCAGATGTGCCCTTCCACCAAAACAAGGGAAAAATGGACAAAATATACGAAACATGTGTTAGACATTAACCGTCCGCAACACGGGCGGCAGTCCCTAAGCGAGGGCAGATGGGCGAGGTGAGGCCTCCGCTCGAGCCCGAGAGGGCTTCCCGCCCTGGCGCTGGGGGAGGCCGAGCCTGGGCGGGACCAGGGTTGAGGAGACGGGGCTGGGAGTGCTGGGAGGACCAGCGAGGAGGGAGCTGCCCCGGGGGAGCACTGTGGACTTCCGAGGAGGCCCCGAGTCTGAGGATGCCTCCTCGCGCCCGCGCCCCTGAGAGATCAGAGGCGGCAGCGCTTGGACGCCAGGCCGGGCTGGGTCCCGTGTCCAGTCCTGCTCCCATGGAGGGGGCGCTCACAGGGCAGCGGGCTGTGGCCTTGGAAGGGTTTTGATTTAATAGTGGGAAGATTAGCCAGAGACTAAGGACTGCTCAGGTCCTACCTAGCAAAGCTTAAAAGCAAGGAAGACACGGAGAAATCAAATGCTTTCCTGGTGACTTAGCTGCATCCTGGAACGGAGCTCAAGCTTATCGGTAAGAACACAAAACACCCAGCACCCGGAGAGGCAGAGTTCCCAGCGTCTGATACCCGGCCACAAATTAGCAGGCGTTCAGAGGCCCAGCGGTTGGACTCTCGGGCCTGTGTCCCAGAGAAAGGAAACCCTGCACCTCAGCCTTCACAGCGGCTCTGCTCCCAGCCGCCAAGGGCGGGGAAGAGCCCAGGAGCTCACAGTCCCCCAGCGCGTGCATGGGCAAAGCGTGGCACGGCCACACCAGGAAGGGAAAGGAGCGTGCCGAAGGCAAGGCGGCTCTGGTCTGGCGTGGACCCCAGGAGAGCCACGCCACGTGAGGAAGTCGGTCTCAGAGGCCGCAGAGGGTGGGACTCCACCAGAAGCCGTGAGGAGCCGTGGGCGTGGAGGACACAGTGGTGGCTGCGGGGGGAGGGGGGGCATGTGGGGCCCTGAGGGGTGGCGTGAGGACACCTTGATTTTGTGTTGGTTTCGTGAATCTGCAGGTGAGAGGAAATTGCACAGAGCTACACACGCACACGCGCATGTAAAACCAGCACATGTGAATAAGCGCTGTCAGTCGTACCAAGGCCGGTTCCCTGTTTGGGGGAAACGTGGGAAGGTGAAGTTTCAACAGGACCTCTCTGCCCGGTTTTTTTCTTTTTGCAACTTCTTGTGAACCTATAATTATTTTAAAATTAAAATGAAGAAAGACAAAATAAAGGCTTTTTCATGTATACAAAAGCTGAAAGAACTCACCACTACCAGATCTGCACTGTAAGAAACGTTACAAAAAGTCCTTCAGGAAAACTGCACCACACAGAAATCGTGATCTCCACCAAGTAACGACCAGCACTGGCCACGGCAGCTGTGACCACGGTGAATATCAAATGTTCATTTTTTAAAATTATTTAAATCTCTTTAAAGCAAAATAATAACGGTGCATTGTGGGATTCACGAAACAGGCATTTGAGAGGACCGGCAGGGGGGAGCGGGCATGGGCGTGACTGGTTGCCAGGCTCCCCTGCTGCCCACCAGGAGGTGCGGCGTCACCCGGAGGCAGGTTGTGGACAAGGTGAGACGTCACCTGTGAACCTAACGCAGCAGGACCAGGAGTGACAGCTAATCAGCTCAGAAAGGAGAAAAAAATGCTTCCATAAAAAATACTCAATTTAATCAGAAATAAGGCAGAAAAGGGGAAAGGGGAGGATAGATGAGTCAAATAGAAAACGAACAAAAAGAGAGTAGATTAAATCCAACCATATCCACCAATATGTTAAGCATAGTCACCGAAAACGCCCTTCCAGAAGCAGAAATGATGGGACTGTAGGAAAGGGCAAGACCAGATTATGTCCCTACACAGCACCCACTTTGTATACGGAGATACACAGGTTTGGTATCCCTTATCTAAAATGCTTGAGACCAGAAGTGTTTAGAGTTTTGGATTTTTTAGATTTTGGGATATTTATATTATACTTGCTGAGCATCCCAAATCCAAAAATCTGAAATCGTAAGTGCTCCAATGAGTGTTTCCTTTGAGCATCGCCTCAGCACTCAAAAGTTTCAGATTTTGGAGCATTTCATACTTTGGATTTTCTTTTTTTTTTTTGAGACAGAGTCTCACTTTATTGCCCAGGCTAGAGTGAGTGCCGTGGCGTCAGCCTCGCTCACAGCAACCTCAAACTCCTGGGCTCAAGCAATCCTGCTGCCTCAGCCTCCCGAGTAACTGGGACTACAGGCATGTGCCACCATGCCCGGCTAATTTTTTTCTATATATATTAGTTGGCCAATTAATTTCTTTCTATTTATAGTAGAGATGGGGTCTCGCTCTTGCTCAGGCTGGTCTCGAATTCCTGAGCTCAAATGATCTGCCCAACTCGGCCTCCCAGAGAGCTAGGATTACAGGCATGAGCCACCGCGCCTGGCCTATACTTTGGATTTTCAAATTTGAGATGCTCAACCTGTAAAACAGTTAAAAGTTAAAAAATGAGTAAATATTACAACACGCTAACACTTATCAAAAGAATAATTAATGTCAGACTAGGTAGATCTTGGAGCAAAGGGTATTCCCAGGGACAAAGAGGATAACTTCATGATGATAAATGAAGCCCATTATTTTGAAGCCCATAACCACACTAAACAGCCTGCACACACCCACATACACGGAGCAAAAACTTAATCCACAGTTACAGACAGATTCAAACACCTTTCTCTCAATGACTGATTTGACGAGTAGACAGAAAATGAGCAAGGAGGTAGAAGACTTGAACACCACTATGGAGCGACCTTATCTAGCCAAAATTTTTAGAATCCCCACCCGACAATACAGAATACACATCTTTATGAAGTGCTCAGCAACACTGATAAGAGAGCCCACATTCCGGGCCATAAAATAAGGCTTAGTGAATATAAAAACTAAAATCATATAAAATATATTCTCTGAACAACAGTGGAATTAGGTTATAAATCTCAAAAATCCCTAAATATTTGAAAGCTCACACACTTCTCAATGGGTCAAAGAATTCAAATGGAAATTAGAAAGGATTTTGAATTTAATGAAATGAAAACTTATGTGTCAAGCTGTGTGGGATGCAGCTAAAGCAGTTACTTGCAGGGAAATTTATAGCAGTACACGTGTGCATTATTAATAGAAGTTTCAAATTGATCACCTCAGTTCTTAAGAGACTAGATAATAAAGAGAAAACGAAACTCCAAGTAAGCAGAACTAAAGAAATAATGAAGACCAGAGTTCATCAATGAAATCAAAAGTTGGTTCTTTGAAAAGATCAACAAAATTTATGAACCTTCCACCAGACTGATCAGAAGAAAGAGAAGACGCACAAGGTCACAGATAAGGGAGGTGACATTGCCTGGACCCCGTGATCACACTAGTAAGTTCTGTGACTCAGAGGAGATGAACACACTCCTTAAAGGACATAAATTAACCAAGACAAACTATCAAAAACAAATAACCCGTATAACACTGTATCTACTAAAGAATGGAATTTGCAGTTAGAAGTCTTCCAGCAGTCCTTCAGGATTGTTCCACTAAAGTTTATTTTTCCAAAAATTTACTTTGCATTGTTGTATGCAAGTAATCACTTGTCAATGTTCCAGATGTATCTTAGCTAAAACTAGTGAAAGCCCTAACTTAGATGGTTTTTGAAGCCTATACATTTGGTATTGTTTGGCCCTTGAGCTTTTATATCTCTTAGCATGGAGGACGGAGAAAGCTATATGTCGTTGCTTGCGAATCTGTACATTTAGACCAGATTTGTATTTGCACTGTCAGTATGGCAAGTGAGTGAAAAAATGTGAAAACACTATTGGGTTTTTTATTTTATTTTTTTGATTCAGCTTATACCAGGGCTGAAAACCTCAATTTATGTTCATGACAGTGGGGATATTTTTAAACGTCCACATTCTTTCTAATAAACTGTTGGAAGACTCCTTGGCTGTCCTTTTAAGTGCCTGGCTTACAATGTAATTTCATGTATTTACCACTTACTGGAATGGAATTTTTATTTGAGGAAGAATTTGGGACTATTCCTCTGTTTGGAAAAGAGGCTTGCTGTAATGTCACAGGAAACCTTTTTGAAGTGGGTCTGTAATAGAAAATTGTAGATGCACTTTGCAGTAGTTGGAAAAGAAAGTGCTGTGATTTGATTGAAATAAACTAAATGTGAAGAAGTCTTCCGGCACAGGAACCTTCAAGCCCAGGTGACTTCACCCCTGAATTCCGCCACACCAGCTCTGCACAAAATCTTCCAGTGGGCAGAGAAGGACTGCGCACTCTCGCCCGTCCTGTGAGCCCGCACCGTGCGGGCAGGAGGGGAGACGGCGGCGGGAAGGAGAAGCCAGCGCGGCCCGACAGTGCCCACTCCTCCCAGCGCAGCGAGCCCAGCACCAGCCCGCGAGGTGGAGGAAGCAATGGCTTCCCCACCCCAGCCTGCCAGCCTCTCTCCCTCAGCATCTCCCCACGCCTGTTGCCGGTTTCCGCTGCCAGGGGAGAGGAGAGTTAGGACCAGCGAGGAGGGTCTTGCCCAGACGCCCAAGAGCGAGCCGAAGTGTCTCAAAAAGGGTTTTCAAGTTCACTGTCTTGGAACTCTCCTATTCGCAGGATGAAATTGTATCCCCGAAGAAGGCACAGACAGCGATCTCCTAAAGCTAGGCCGCTCATGATCACGTTGTCCCATTAATGAAGGAGCATTTCAATCCAACCCTCTTTTTCACTTGACATTAAAAACTACTGGTCATTTACCTGCGTGGAGCAGACCCTGTTCACAGCTGCCCTCCCCAGAGACCGCGCTCGTCACAGAACTCGCTGCCCACGCGGGCCCGTGTGAATCTGGGTGCTCCAGCTGCAGGCGGGGTGGGGCAGCCTGTCTTCTCCCTCGGGGGTCAGTGGCCAGCGGACTGCGGTGCCGCCCTGCACGTTGCAAGCTTCCCCCGCTAGAGTAAGTGCTGCTCAGAGAATCGCAGCGGTGGCCGGAGCGCGAGGTCTGGGATGAATCCACGTCCTTACTTTATAGGCGGGGACGCCGAGGCCCTGGGGGTGCGGTGCCAGGGGTGGTGGGAAGGGCAGGAGGCTTACCGGGGCCCTGGCCAGAGAGGCCAGGTGCCTGCGAAGGGCCCGGGAAGGAGGAGGAGGCGTTCAGGAGCCCTGGGGCTGCAGTGGCCCCTCCACGGCCACCGAGGGCTGCGTGTGGGACGGCAGGCCTCCCTCCTGCTTGGCGGGCTGTTGGCTCTTGGAGGCCAGGAAGGAAGGATGGGAAGCGGCTTGTTGCCTCGGTGGCCCTGCCGGTCCCCACCTCCCCAGGCAGGTCCCGAATCCAACCCCTGCAGCACTCGCCATGGCGGTCCCGGTCAGGGTGACCTGGTTGTCGCTGTTGTCATTTTATCATTAATCCATTAGGAGTTGCCTAACAAGCACCCCTAACCCCACCTTGTCCCAACAGCCTGTTCTCGGCCGCCACAGGTTGGTCCTGTGGCATCTCTGGTCAGCCACGGCCCTCCCACGGGTGCACCTGCCTCAGGGCCAGGCCTGGGCCCTGCGACACTCTCCGACTTCCGTCTGTCCTCCCTGCAGCACAGAAGCCCCAGGTAACAAGGGGGGGGAAATGGGCCGGGCGCGGTGGCTCACGCCTGTAATCCTAGTACTCTGGGAGGCCCAGGCAGGCCGATTGCTCAAGGACAGGAGTTTGAAACCAGCCTGAACAAGAGCCAAGACCCCATCTCTACTAAAAATAGATATTAATTGGACAACTAAAAATATACAGAAAAAATGAGCCGGGCATGGTGGCGCATGCCTGTAGTCCCAGCTACTGGGAGGCTGAGGCAGGAGAATTGTTTGAGCCCAGGAGTCTGAGGTTGCTGTGAGCTAGGCTGACGCCACGGCACTCTAGCTTGGACAACAGAGTGAGACTTTGTTTCAAAAAAAACAACAAAAAACAAACAAACAAAAAACGATGGTGAAAAAAATGACATTTGTTTTGCACTTTGGGCAGAGCTTGGCAAGGACAGGCGGGGGACGGGGCCCTGGACTCACCCCGCCCGGCCCACGCTCTCTCCCCAGTTGCTCTCTCGCTCACTCTTTTCCGTCCGCTGCCGCCCTCAGCTGGGACTGGGCAGGTTCTCCCTGGGCCCCCTCACGACAGGGCCGCTGGGCCCCAGGGACGAGCCCCGGAGAGGGCAGGTGCCGGCCCTGCCAGCCCTGTGCGTCACTTGAGGCGTCACCGCGCAGGTGCCCAGTGAGTCCCCAGGCCGAGAGCAGGGACAGCCCCTCCTGGGACCGGCCCAGAAGTTCCGCCGGAGTCACTTTGGGAGATAGAACCTGCCGCCCTCCAGCTCCTCGGGGACCCCTGCCCCCCGCGCCCTGGCCCCCACGTCCTGAGCCCGTCTAGAGCTTGCACTCTCGGTTCCCTTTCCTGTGGCTCTCGCCCCGGAAGTCTCCAGGGCGGGCTCTCGGGGCCTCCAGCAGGTTTGCCCCTGGGCCCTGGAGTTGCCACCGGTCCTTCCTGTTCACGATTTCTTCCACCAGGCTGTGAGACGCTCAGGGACCTGCCTGGGGCAAAGGGGTGCTCAGCACACAGCCCTGGGCCCTCGCCGACTCACACCATCCAACGGGGTCACATGGCCCATTTCTCCAAATACGGAAACTGAGGCTTCCCCGACGGTTGCAGAGATTCTCTGCTTGGTGGCCGGCACCAGCAGGGGTGGGGGAGGGGAGTTCGGTGGGGCTGGGGGTGCCCTGTGCCATGCCCTCCACATGTAACAACCCCCTGGGGGCAGTGAGCGGCCAGCCCTGGTCTCGGCCACCGTCTCTCGGGGCACCTTTCCCGAGTGGGGGCTCAGAGCGCAAGGGTCTCACGGGAAAGCCCCTCATGGCAGGGCGCATGTGGCATCAAGAACTAATGGCCCGGGCGCGGTGGCTCACGCCTGTAATCCTAGCACTCTGGGAGGCCAAGGCGGGAGGGTCGCTCAAGGTCAGGAGTTTGAGACCGGCCTGAGCAAGAGCAAGACCCCATCTCTACTAAAAATAGAAAGAAATTAATTGGCCAACTAAAAATATACAGAAAAAATTAGCCGGGCATGGTGGCGCATGCCTGTAGTCCCAGCTACTCGGGAGGCTGAGGCAGGAGGATCGCTTGAGCCCAGGAATTTGAGGTTGCTGTGAGCTAGGCTGATGCCACGGCACTCTAGCCCAGGCAACAGAGTGAGACTTTGTCTCAAAAAAATAATAAAGAGCTAATGGACCAAGTTACAGAAACGACTCAAAGGGGCGATCTGGGGCCCTGCTCTGCCCCAGGCACCCACCCGGGCGGTGTGGGGAGCCGCCCCTGCTGCTCCAGAGACAGGGGAGCCCCACGCACAGCTCTCGGGCTGTGGAGCTAGCCGGCCCTTCAGGACACGTGTGCAGCTAGGAAAACATGCCTCTGCCCGCAGAGCCTGTGGACGGGCAGACTGGCCGGGCAGGGCGGGGAGGAGGGGAGCTGGGTCAGGCCCGGGGCAGGAAACGCCCGCCACCGCTGGCCCAGCCACTGCGTCACGCAAGCTCCCTGCCTTCCAGATGGGACCCACACCACCCCAGAACAGCTTCTCACTAGCATTTTCCTCCTCCTTCCTGGAAAAGGGGGCTGTCTACTGGGACAGGCGCGCTTTGCTCGCTGAACCCGGGGGCTGCGGCCAGCCAGGGAAGGCGCCTGCCCCGCCCGCGGGGGAGACGGGGCCCAGAGAGGACGGCCGGGTGGGAGCGGCACCTGTTTTCTGATCACACCAGACAAACTCCGAGTGGCTTCGCAGCTTTATTTGCAGAAGAGCCGGAACACTGAATTCTGGCGTCAGTCGGGACGCTGTTGTGTAAAAGCTACAGAACCTGAGTTATGTAGGAGACGTTTCACTGTGCGTCTGCTCCTCGAGGCGCCTTTCTCCACTTTTAGTTTGTACGTGTGAAGTAAAACGAAAACGTGTCACCGGGGGCCCTGCCGGCACCCTCCAAATGACTCACACGCGCGTGCTTCTGAGGTCCTCACTCCCTGGCGGAGGCCCGGGCCGGGCGGGGCTCTGGGAGCGGCCGTGGTGGGCACGGCGGGGCCACGTTCTGCTTTGGCACGAACCATGTTCCATCATCTCGTATTTAACTTAATTTTTTTGGCATAAAGAATTAGAAATATGATGTGCTTCACATATGTGATTCCAAATTAGGTTAGCGAGCCAGCGCCTGTCTTCGGGATGGATAATTTCGAACCGGAGCAGAGGAAAACACGCGACTCCACATCCCCCAGGATCCCTCCTCCCAGGTCTACACCCGCAGCACTGAGAACAGAGACCTGAACAAAAACCCAGACACACGTTGGCGGCGGCACAATTCACAAGAGGAGCCAGAGGGGACCGGGCCAGACGTCATCGGCTGCTGCTCGGGGAAACAAAGGCAGGGGACTCCGGGCCACGGAATGTTATCTGTGGCGAGAAGGAATGAGGCCCGGACACGGGCTGTAACACGGTGAACCCGGAAACAGATGCAGAGTGCAGGCGCCACACGCGAGGGCCGCGTGCTCACGCTTCCCGCACATGCAACGTGCAGGGTGGGAATAGGGACAGAGACGGCTCGTCGGTGGTCCCGGGACTGGGGGAGGAACAGCCGTAGTGGGTGTGGGGTTTTCTTTTGGGGTGATAAAAATATTTTGTGACTACATACAGGTGGTGTTTGCACAACCTTGTGAATGTCCAAAGTACCATCGAATTGTGTGCTTTAAAATGGTTAATTTCATCTTACTAAATTTCACAATTAAAAATCCAAAAAAGCTGACTGAGAGCTTCTTTCAAAGATGTTTTATCTCAGCTCCAACTCACCTTCCTTCCCACAGTCTCTGCTCTCCAAACACGCTAACTCCAACGCAGCCTATTTATTTCAACACGGAACATATTTTAGGACAATATTTTATCAGCATTGACAAGAGCCCCCGTGTAGGCTGCCATGCCGGGGACACCACCCTGGGTTGTCTTGGGCGTAGCCGGGCGAGTTCTGGGGCCACAGTGCTCCTGGGAGGCCAGGGCTGCGGCCCTGGCTGTTCACGCCATGAGACACCCTAAGACACGGAGTAGGGCCCATGTGTATGCACATACATGCACATGCAAGGCCCATCCTGCAAATGCTGGTCTTGCACGGGCTGCGCTTGGTTATGAGGAGAAATCTAGTATTTTTAGATTTTTTTTCATCCCGCACAGTCTCAGACTTGGGGATGAAGCTCACATGGCCTTGGCTGCGCCCCAAGCTCCCTGCTTTGTCTCAGGATGAGTGCGGGAAAACACATCTGTCCCCAACCCCCTGTGACTTCTGCCGCCCAGGACAGTGTCCCCGGACAGGCCAGTGAACACAGGAGGTGCCCAGTGCCGCCGTGGGGAAGCTGGCATTCCTCTGAGCTTTCCAAAAAAACACACTCTCGGCTCTGGCGTGCTCTCGAGAAAGCACGCAAGGCTCTCGCAGCTCCTCCTGACGGCAAAACCTCCTCGGATCTGAGCGACCAGGTGCATTCCCCTCACTACCCAAATCCACCTACAGGACACAGCAACTAAGTAAATGGGGTGATTCACAGAAGCGCAACTTCTTTTGCAGAAACCATCATTTTATAAATTTACATTTTTGGGACACAAAATCGAATTGTTGGGACTGAGAAAGACAGGGGCTTAAAAAACTCACTTGGAAGCCGAGAGCTTCCGGCAAACTCGTGGTGGCAGAGGGCGGCAGCCCAGAGACGGCGCACTCCGACCCCGCTGGGCCTGACGCGCCTGTGTCTCCCGGCCTGGCCACTCACACCCAGGGCTCGCGGCACCTCCCTGCCCATCACGGCGCTTCCCCCACGCCGCCGCGAGGGCCCGTGGCCCCGCGCTGAGCCCGCCACCAATAGAGCCAGGTGCAGAGACCTGTGGGATTGGCGCTGACTGGGAAGGCGATGGCGGCTTCTCCAGCGCTTCACCTCAACCTGAGAACCTCTCAGCAACAGAGACGGGAATTCCAGCGTTTCATAAAAAAGCCCTAAAAGAAAGAGTCTGTTTCCGAGAGATAAGGAGGATGATGATTGTGAGGCCTGGGTTTCACGCCTGGCTCGCGGAAGGCCGAGACTCCTTCCCCACCCGCGAGGAGGGAGCCGGGCGGGGGGCGAGACGCTAGCGGTCCGGCTGGCCCAGATGACCGGCCCAGCGCATGTGAGTCTGTGTGTGGCCACGGCCTCGCCCCGGACATTCCTCCGAGCAGAAATACTTGGCCCGAGCAAGGCTCCTTCCCCACCTGGTGGAGGAACGCTCCCAGAGCGCCTTGTTCAGATGAGGCCTGAGGACCACCACACCCGCCCGCTCGTCTCGGCGGCGGGCTCTTCCTCCCGCGGGAGAGGAAGAAGAGCTGCTGGCACGCGCGCCTCCGTGCTTGGCGACCGCGCCAGCCGCACGGGCCCACCCACATCCAACGCCCCGTGGACGGTCGCGTGTGCACACAGAGGTAAACACGTTTAGGAGCTAAGGCGCTGTTCCGTGCCTGTCACGAACCACGCTCAGACGAGGCTGTCCAGCACGGAAGTGCTGCTTTATTGGGTCTGCTCCCTAACTACAGAGGCGGCCGCCACGGACACCGGACAGGCCCTCCGCGCGCGGCAGCCCGAGCGGGGGTTGCAGGCAACTCCCTCGGCGCCCGGTACCGGGCTCACGTACACGCAGCCACACGCCTTCAGCTCTTCACAGTTACGTGCAAGCGTTACAGACATGGCTTTCGGTTTCTGTTTCTTTCTGTGAGTTAAAAAAGTAAGACATGATCGCACAGGAGAATATCTGAAAGAGAACCCTCCCCGCGGGAGCGTCCTTCCTGTGTCCCGACTCTGCCCCCGCCGCGGGTGCAGTGCAGGCATGTTCCACCAGGGGGCGTCAGTTCCTAAGGCACAGTTATTAGTTAGACACGTTTAATCGAACCATGCTTTTTGGTTATATGGAATAACAGGTCACTGCGAGTCATAATGTGCAGTAAGCGGTTAATTGTACAGAATGCAGCAGTCAAGCCTACACTAACCTATCTATTATAAACAGCAGCTAATCTGAACACATTCTATGCACTGCTGCGCATCGAAACATTGTTTTTGGTAATTGTTTTCTCAGATGAAGCGGAGGCACTATAAGGCTTCTGTGAAACAACAATCTCACAACCGAACAAATATATTACACTCCTCTTGTGACGTTATTTACAGTTACTTCCCCGACTGGCCGTGCGGTGAGCTACGGCTGTGCGGACACACCCCTCCGGGCTGTCACCGCGAGGGGCGAGAGCGTGGGCAGCTGTCTGCGGAGAGGGACAGCCCCGCGGGAGGGAGGGAGCTGGGGACCCGGGGGTGGGCCCTGGGCGCACTGTCCAGGATGGTGCTGGTTATTGCTGACATGGAAGCCCTTGCCGGGCGGGCACCACCATCTGCCACTCACTGCTCACACACGTGCATGTCTGTATACGCACATACATGCACATACATGCAAGGCCCATCCTGCAACAGAGTTCCCTGTTTGTCCAGGAACCTAGGCTCGTGCTATGCAGCTTACCTGTGCTATGTTCAAAGCCAGATTAAAAACAAAGATCCTAGCATGCTTTTACTATTAACAATCCTACAGTCTTAGGAAAAGGTGTATTATGAGAGAGCTGAGATGACAGGTCGGAAGATTTCCCACGTGCACCGGGTAAGGTGCAAGATTGTATGTTACAGCCCGGGAAAAGCTGAAAAAGGCCAGAAACTCCTATTAGGTTTTCTCTGACAACCCTTAGCTTGACAGTATGCTCTAAATTCATACAGCGGACAACAATTCACAACGAAAATGTTCCCACGGCTTCCGCTCCTACAAACACTCTGGTGGTAGCAAGTTCAGTGCACGGTTCCACGAAGCCTGATGGCTGGTTAAATAAGGCACTTCCAGTGTTGAACTCCAGGGGTGCCAGGAGGGTGGCTCCGGGTCAGACCGTGCGTCCGCACGTCCGTGAAAGGCATGCACCCCTCCGGCCGCCCGCCGGCGTCTTGAGATGACTTTTCCTTCGGGAGATGCATGGCCTTCCGCCGCCTCTGTCCTCCCAGCGAGAGCGACTTCTCTGGACATACAATCTCGACCCCGGCTCCCGCGTTCAGTATGTTGGAAGCTCTGAGTGGCGCCAGGTGTGTGTTCTGTTTATTCGGTCAAGTCTCTGCTGAAGCTCAACTTCCGCATCGAACCGTGCGAACTCCGGCTACGAATGGGTGTTCGTGCCAGAGAGGTCGTTCCGTATTATCTCGTTTACTGCAAGAAAACACAAGTTGAGAAAGTGTCAGGGAAACGGGACTCTGCAGCAAAACACCTGCACGCAACACGGACGGGAGCATGCTCAGCCTTGACGCGGCATCTCCTGGGGACCCTCGCTCCGCTCCCTCCGTGGTCCCTGCCCTGACCCCGTGCCCTGAGCCCGTGGCACCTGCTCGCCAGAGCCTGGCCGCCCTGGTGCAGGAGCTGGCGGTCCCAGGAGTGACCGCCTCCTCCGCTGCACGGCGTGCATGGGTCTCTGACGGCGCAGTGGTGCCCCGCCCAGGCGCGGGCGCCGACCACGGCCACAGTGCTGGGAGGGCGTGAGCTCATCTGCGGCAGGGCAGGGGGCCCACGCTGATGTCTCCGTAAGTTTGCGGAAGAGACAAACCAGCACCACCATGCCAGCGTCCCTGGAGGCTGCCCAGCGGCCGGGAGAGACAGAGGGTCACGGCGCCCCTCACGCTGGCGACGTCCACTATCAGCCTGCGATTCTGGCAGGCAGGGAGGAAATGGGAGGGCCGGGGGACGACCTGCAGTGAGCTCTCTCCACCCCTGCTCCCAGCCGCCACCTGACCGGCCCTGAGATACGGGAAATGTCACCAGGCAGGCTGTCACCACGTCCCATTTTCCCAAAAGAGTCTGACGTCACGGAACTGCCTGGCTTCCCTTTGCCAGGGGCTGGGGCGCCCCGCGCCCAGATAAACTCCACGTGTTCCTGCAGAGGCCCCGGCCTGTCTAGGGGCGGCTTCCTGGAGCAATTAGTGTGTGTGTGTTTCATCACCCCCCTCCCGGCCCTAAATTCCCTTTCAACACTCCCCCCATTTTTAAGCATAACAACAATAAAACGCAGTGGGGGGGACCAGGAATTGTGTCATGGGAACTGATAACAGGATGCACGGGCGTGGAGCCCCAGAGGGAGCCCCGGCTGCCACAGCAACCCTGGACCACGCTCCGGCCCAGAGGCAGCCTGGCCAGGCCCAGCCGGCCACTTCTCCCCGCGGAGGTCAGCGGTCCTGGCCCCTCAAGAGGGCCGAGGAACACATGCAGCTTCCTTAGAGGCGGTGCTGACTCCCGGCCCGTCCTGGGACCGGCTGTTGAGCGCAGGACGCAGCGCCGAGAGCGCAGAGGCGCCCGGGCTCCCTCCCTCCCAGACACTGAGGAGGAGACAGGCCCAGGTGCTCACAGGCTGTTCTGGCCAGCGCTCAGGACCTGACTTGTCCCTGCAGAGCACGCGGGCGGCGCCTGAGCTCCGGGCGCTTCCCACGACACTTGGCGGCAGCTGCCCAGCCTCTGCGAGGCCCTGAGAAACCCTCGGCAGCAGGTGCCCGCGGAAGAGAAAGGAAGGCTCTTCCCTGTGCACTGCGAGCCGCCACCTGCCTGAGAGCCACGGGCCAGCGTGGCCACCTCGGGCCTTCCCTGCCGCGTGGTGCAGGGGTTCTGCCGGCACAGACGGGAATGGGAGCGGATGTAACTCTTCTTTCCAATTGTACGTGTTTAGGCTTTTGAAAGAGGCGCATGTCTAATTCACACTTTGCCACATCAAAGAACATTCTGACAAAGAAAAATCATAAATCTAGAGTTCTCTAAGGTCTTAGCTAGGAAGGCTACAATTAGGGTTACAAAGCAAAGAGGGTTTTCACATCCCCAGAGGAGGTGCAGGGCATGCAGCAGGGAGGCTGTCCTCTGCCAAAGAGGCCACACGCTCACACTCGGGACAACACCCGCCACGTGGCGCAGTGCCACGCACCTGTGCCCCTCACAGCTGGTGGGCTAGGTCCAGGGATCACTGCCAGGATGAGGCCACCAGAGGAGGAGGAGGAGGACACTCAAGAGGGGTGCTCCTGGGCAGCAAGCATTCACAGGCTGGACCCCACACGGGCGCCTGGACACTGACGAGGAGGGCGGGCAGGAGAAATGGCGCGACTCAGGACGCCGGCAGACACCCACTGGTGTGTTGCGACTCTAGTCATCCCCATTTAAGTATCAATAATGAATGACTACCAAGAAAACATCCCAGTACCAGCTGTGACAGGTGGGAAGCAGTGTGAGGAGTGACGAAGGTGGCAGGAGGTTTGTGGGTGTCAATGATGTAATGAAAGGAGGTCTGAGGTAAAAACGATGGAGGGAGGGAGGTCCGAGGTACTGGGATGGAGGAAGGTCTGAGGTAATGATGATGTGATGGGGGGAGGTTGGAGGTAATATAATGGGATGGGGGAAGTCTGAGGATGATGATGGGATGGAGGGAGGTCTGAGGGAATAATAATGCATGGAGGGAGGTCTGAGGATGATGATGATGGGATGGAGGGAGGTCTGAGGTAATAATAATGCATGGAAGGAGGTCTGAGGAACTCATGATGGGCTGGAGGGACGTGTGAGGTAATAATGGTGAAATCGAGGGAGGTATGAGGGTAATAAGGATGACATGGAGGGACTTTGAGGTAATAATGAGGGATGGTGGGAGGTGTGAGGTAATAATGACAGTCAGAGGGAAATCTGAGGGTACGAATGGTGTACGGAGGGAGGTCTGAGACGATGACGATGCACACAGGAAGCTATGAGGTACTAATGATGGAATGCGGGGAGGTCTGAGGGCAATAATGATGGAATGCAGGGAGATGTGAGGTGATATTTATGGATGGAGGGATGTCTCCAGGGTAATAATGATGGAATTGGAGGGAGGTCTGATTGTAACAATGATGGTATGGAGGAAGTTCTGAGGGTAACAATGATGCAATTGGAGGGAGGTCTGAGGGTAATCATGATGGAATTAGAGGGAGGTCTGAGGGTAATCATGATGGAATTAGAGGGAGGTCTGAGGGTAATCATGACGGGATGAAGCAGATCTAAGGGTAATAATGATAGACTTGGAGGGAGGTGTGAGGTAATAATGATGGGATGGAGGGAGGTGTGAGGTAATAATGATGGGATGGAGGGAGGTGTGAGGTAATAATGATGGGATGGAGGGAGGTGTGAGGTAATAATGATGGGATGGAGGGAGGTGTGAGGTAATAATGATAGAATTGGAGGGAGGTGTGAGGTAATAATGATGGGATGGAGGGAGGTGTGAGGTAATAATGATGGGATGGAGGGAGGTGTGAGGTAATAATGATGAGAGGGAGGGAGGTCTGAAGGCAATGATGATGGAGGGAGAGAGGGAGGTCCAAGTGTAATAATGATGCAATTGGAGGGAGGTCTGAGGGTAATAATGATGGTACTGAGGGCGGTCTGAGGGTTCTAATGATGGAATTAGAGGGAGGTATGAGGGTAATCATGATGGGCTGGAGGGAAGTATGAGAGTGGTAATAATGATGGGATGAAGCATGTCTGAGGGTAATAATGATAGACTTGGAGGGAGGGGTGAGGTAATAATGATGGGATGGAGGGAGGTCTGAGGTAATAATGATGGGATAAAGCAGGTCTGAGGATAATCATGATAGAACTGGAGGGAGGTTTGAGGATAGTGATGAGATGGAGAGTGGTGTGACGTAATAATGATGGGTTGAAGCAGGTCTGAGGTTTATAACAATTGGATGGAGGTCTGAGGGTAATAATGATGGGATGGAGGGAGGTTTGAGGGTACTAATGATGGGAGGGAGGGAGATCTGAGGGCAATAATGATGAAATGGAGGGAGGTCTGAGTGTAATTATGACAGGATCGAAGAGGTCTCAGGTAATAATGATGGTTGGAGGAAGGTCTGAGGTAATAATGATTGGGTGGAGGGAGGTCTGAGAATAATAATGATGGATGTAGGGAGGTCTGAGTTAATAATGATGGTTGGAAGGAATGTGAGGGTACTAATGGTGTCTGGAGGGAGGTCTGAGACAATAATGTGTGTAGAGAGGTATCAGGTACTAATTATGGGATGGATGGAGGTCTGAGGGTAAGAATGATGGAACCAAGAGAGGTCTCAGGGTAACAATGATAGGATTGAGGGAGGTCTGATGTAATAATGATAGGATGGAGAGATATCTGAGGTAAATAATATTGGGAGGGAAGGAGGTATGAGGGCAGTAATGATGAAAAGGAAGGAGGTCTGAGGGTAATAATGATGGAATTGGAGGGAGGTCTGTGGGTAATAGGTTTATAATAATTGGATGGAGGGAGGTTTGAGGGTAATAATGATGATATGGAGGGAGGTCTGAGTGTAATGATAATGTGATGGAGGGAGGTCTGAGGGTAATGATGATAGAATGAGGGAGGTCCTAGGTAAAAATGATGGGAGGAGGAGTTCTGAAGTTAATAATGATGGGAAGGAGGGAGGTCTGAGGGTAATAATGGTCTGAGGTAATGATGGGATGAACCAGGACCAAGGTTTATAATAATTGGATAGAGGAAGATTTGAGGGTAATAATGATGGGATGGGGGAGGTCTGAGGGTAATGATGGGATGGAGGGAGGTCTGAGGTTACTAATAAGATTAAGGAGGTCTGATGTTAATAATAATTGGATGGAGGGAGGTCTGAGGGCAATAATGATGGGATGGAGGGAAGTCTGTTGTAATAATGATGGATGGAGGGAGGTCTGAGAACAATGATGTAGATAATAATGTAGATAATAATAATGATGTATTAAGTCTGTTGTAATAATGATGGATGGAGGGAGGTCTGAGGTAATAATGATGGAGGAAAATCTGAGGGTACTAATGGTATACAGAGGGAGGTCTGAGAACATAATTACACATGTAGGGAGGTATGAGGTACTAATGATGGAATGGAGGGAGATCTAAGGGCAATAATGATGAAATGGAGGTAGGTCTGAGGGTAATAATGATGGTATGGAGGTGTAGGTGTAATAATGATGTGATGGAGGGAGGTCTGAAGTGATAATTATGGATGGAGGGATATCTTAGGGTTATAATGATGGATAGACGGAGGTCTGACTATAACAATATGGGATGGAGGAAAGTCTGAGGGTAATAATGGAACTGGAGGGAGGTCTAAGGGTAAAAATGATGGTATGGAGGGAGGTCTGAGGGTATTAATGATGGGATGTAGGGAAGTGTGAGGGTAATAAGGGGACCAATCAGGTCTGAGGGTAATAATGATATAATTGGAGGGAAGTCTGAGGGTAACAATGATGGAGAGAGGTCTCAGGGTAATAATGATGAGATGAAGCAGGTCTGAGGGTAACAGTGATATAATTGGAGGGAGGTCTGAGATAATGATGGCTGAAGGGAAATCTGAATGTACTAATGATGTATGGATCGAGGTCTGAGATAATGAGGCATATAGGGAGGTATGAGGTACTAATGGCATAGAGGAAGGTGTCCAGTAATAATGACGGAATTGAGGGTGGTCTGATGGTAATAATGATGGGATGGAGGGAGGTCTGAAGTTAATGATGGGAGGGAGGGAGGTCTGAGGGTAATAATGATGAAATGGTGGGAGGTGTGAGGGCAATAATGATTGGAGGGAGGGAGGGAGGTCTGAGGGCAATAATGATGAAATGGTGGGAGGTCTGAGGGCAATAATGATGGAATTGGAGGGAGGTCTGAGGGTAATAATGTGGGAAGGGGGAGGTCTGTGGGTAATAATGATGGAAGGAGGGATGTGTGAGGTGATAATGATGGGATGAAGCTGGTCTGACGGTGATAATGATGAACGGAGTGAGGTCTCAGGGTAATAATGATAAAAGGAGGGAGTTCTGAGGTAGTAAAGATGGGATGGAGAGAGATCTGAGAATAATAATGGTGGATGGAGGGAGGTAATAATGATGGAATTATAGGGTTGTCTGAGGGTAATTATCCGATGGGGGAGGTCTGAGGGTCATAATGATGGATGGAGGAGGTCTAAGGGTAATGATGACGGGACAGTGGTAGGTCTGAGAGCAATCACGGTGGATGGACTGAGGTGTCAGGTAATTATGGATGGAGGGTGGTATGAAGGTAATAATCAGAGCACAGAGTGAGGTCTGGGGTATTAATGATGGGATGGGGGAAGTCTGACAGGTGGAAGGAAGACTGAGGGTAACAATGATGGATGGCTGGAGTGTCAGGTGTGAGGGTTGAGTGATGCTCCGTGCAAAGTTGGATACCCGCTGCCATAGCAGACATGGCCTATCAGCAGCAAAGCGTTGAGGACCTTCTAGTCAGTCATGGTGGTCCTGACCACAGCCAAACAACATCTGCTTGCGAAGGTGAAAGGGGAAGAACAGCAGCATGGGCTTCCCCCACAGCCCACGGGCACCTGAGCTTCCCGGGGAGAGCCCCGGTGGGCGGCTGGGAAATCACTCAGCATGTCCCCAGCCCTCCAGGTTCACCTTGGTGGCCATGCTGTACCCCCACAGGTTCCTGCTGCCCCGTCTACTCTGGGCCTGTTACTCAGAGCTGGGAGCACCAGCCACCCCCCACTGCTGCCAGGGTGTTCCCGGTGGGACATCAGTGTGGTGTCCCCAACACGGGGGGGGGGGCTGCAGAGCTGGGGGGCGGCAGGAGCCCCTCACCCCCTCACAATGTTCAGATATCGCAGGGACGTCCGGCACGGACCCTGACACCACCTCTCACATCCTGGAGGGGCTTCCCCGAGTGTCCTGTGGCAGCAGCTGACAGAAAGCGAAGACACAAGTGTGACGCCGCACGATGGTGACCCCCCACACGACTGTGCACACCGCTGATGGTGGTGCCGCAAGACCACCGCGCCATGGCTGGCGTTTCACGCAGCCGTCTGTGCAAACCGCAGGTGGCCCAACAGCAAAGCCACGCTCTGCCCGCACACTGCGCCGTGGCCGGGACGAAAGGCCACGCGCGCTCTCCACAGAAGGCCGAAGCGCACCCTGCGCAGGGCAGGTCCCCGGCCTCGTGGCCGCTGGGCTGAGGGCGAACACTCGCCCGGCACCCGCCCCTTCCCCTCGGCCACTTCTCTTCCATGAGGTCACGGCTGGGCCGAGCGCGGGTTATCCGGGGGTGGCTTTCTCTCTGGTACGGTGGCACCTACGGTTTCCCACACTGTCTTCTCTCTGCTGATAATTTCCATCTTCTTATTCAGCTTTTCCACCGACACAGGCTGTTTCCTTTAGAGAAGTATTTTGAGCTGCAGGTAACATGTGGCCTGCATGACTCGTCAGAGGCCCGAAAGAGGAACCTTTGCCCTGCTCAACGTCAGATGTCCCCGCGACAGGATGTGGTGAGCTGTTGTGCCACAGCTCAATTTAATGAGAAGGGTTTTTTCCCTTATATTTGATTTTTCTCTAAAATGCTCCTAGGATGGAAACTATTGTTTTTTTTTTTTTTTTCTGACACTCGCATGCGGCAGTGTGAATCCTTGTTTTAATCCAGGATGTGTGTGCTCAGGAGTGTCTCTGCACCCCTGTACCCCACATCTGCACACCCACAGTCACAGCCACTGCTGTGCACGAATCTGGAATAGTGACATAGGAAATCAGTATTTCTTACAATACAAAAGCTAAGAAGTGCACAGCATAGGCAGTGGCCTGTCACCTATGAACATCAGCTGCGTCTTTCCTGACACTACACGCGGCCTCTCGGCGATTCACAAATGCGCCACGCAGATCAACTCCTGATGAGAAATGTCCTTTCTAAAGTGAAATATTTGTACTTTCACACAATCGGTTTCTTCTTTTTGATCATCGCATTGTAGTGAGATATCTATGGTTCATCTCTTAGGTTTCACTCGTGGGTTTTTATATGACTACACCGTGAAGAAAGCAAACCAAAGGACTGGGAGTGTTTGAATAGTCTTTCATCTGCCTGCCCTCTCTCAATGCCCAGCTTCTAACCAATGTTCCCCACGTTCCCCACATTTCTTGGTTTCTGAGAGCAATTAAGGATCTCGCATTTTTAAGGCAGGACCAAACTACTTATTTATCCAACATGTATTCAGCCCTTCCTGGATTTCGAAGCACCTGCTCACACACTGCTTGTGGTCCAGGTACAGAGCTGGGAGGGAGTGTAGACAGGTGTTGTCATTGCCAGTTTGTCCACGGGAGATCACGGGAGGCTCAGGAAGTGGGAACCCTCCAGCCCGTGGTCCTGGAGCTGGGGGGACGAGGCAGGACCCTCTTTGGCGGACTGCGCTGGGGCCAGCCCCACCCTGCACTTGCTGGGCCAACCCCCTCTGGCCCTTCCGGACTGGACCCCAGGGGGGGTCCCCCTGGCAAATGGAGAGTACGATGTGGCAGGGCTGACCAGGACCCCGTCTGGTGCCTGAGAGGGAGCACGGACACAGGACACAGGGGACTTGGTGACTCTGGCCCTGCCCGGCAGCCCCTGCACTGAGCTCCCACTCTCCCTCCTGCAGTTCACCCTCCGCCCCTCCCTGTCTCTGTCCTCACTGCTCCCGCCTGCCAGGCCTCGGCGCTCACCTTAGGAAAGATGAAGGGGTGTACTTTTTGCTACTTTCCTTTTCTGTGGCGAGCCTCTCTTAAAACAAAGCAAAACACCAGCACACACACCCACCCTCCACCACGCCACACAGACAAACGCAGCACTCTCCTGTTTTGCCCAAACAACTATTTTTTTAGTCATTTTCCCCTGTACTGGCTTTCACAGGGGAAGGGGCTGAGGGGAAGGCGCCACACGGGCCCAGGTGGCTGCCAGGACAGAGGGCAGGTGGCACCTCCTTCGCTCTGAGACAAACTGCAAAACCAGCCAACAGCTCTTCAAGGCCAGAGGCTTTGCTGACACTATCTCAGAAATTACGTTCAAGAATCCCAGCGGCGCGTAGGCGATTCTAAGGCTCTTACGTGAAATGGGCTGGTGGAGGCTCCCATTGGAGGCCCCAGGCCCGAGAGGGCTCCAGCCTGCTTCCCGCTGCGTCCACGTGCATGCTCCTCCAGTTCCGATCTGTTTGTAGACCTGGCGCCAGCGGCGCCCGTCAGAATGTCTCCCGCCGGCCTGCCCCTCCGCCTGGCTTTGCTGTGGCCTGGGCCACCGAGCTCTACCCGGGATCCCACCGTGGACGACCCTGCCTCCCACCCACCTGCGGATGTGGCCGTGTGCTTCTGCGTTGGACGGGAACAACAGGGACCCTGCACAAGTGACAGTGCTGCCATAGGAAGGGACAGCTGCAGAAGCAAACCCAGGACGTCTGCGACCAGAATTAAAACGAACAAAGAAGAAAGAGCCATGCCTCTAAAAGTGGCAGAAGTGACAGGAGAACTTCTCTAGGTGGTGTTTGTTTTAAAAACTACCTGACTTCTATTTCTCAGGACAGCCCCTGAGCCTGTTTGAATCTAACGGAACAACACGGAAGCCAAGAGCCCGGAGGGTTTTCCAACTTTTCTCAGACTGAGATTCTATCTTCCTGCCACACTGTTCAAATTGTGGCTCACAAATCTGTGAGCCCCCAACAACGGGGCAGCCGGTGGAGGCTCTGAGCCCATTTTCTGGAAGACAGAATGGGCCAGCTCTGCACCTGCACGGACTCCACAGGATAAAAAGGGAGCGTGAGCGCTGGTCCTCCATCCTGCCCCTGAGTCCTCCAGGGCCCCAATCCTCCCATCCTGCTCCTGAGTCTTCTGGGGCCCTGATCCTCCATCCTGCCCCTGAGTCTTCTGGGGTCCCAATCCTCCCATCCTGCCCCTGAGTCTTCCAGGGCCCCAATCCTCCCATCCTGCCCCTGAGTCTTCCAGGGCCCCAATCCTCCCATCCTGCCCCTGAGTCTTCCAGGGCCCCAATCCTCCCATCCTGCCCCTGA
>VSMD01112123.1:0-28749 GCA_008750895.1 Mirza zaza | reverse complement strand
GGCACCCCGGGCACCCCGGGCACCCCGCCGCCGTTCTCGCGGTTGCGGCTCAGCTCCGAGTCCATGCTGAAGCTCGACTCGGGCCGGCTCTCGTTCTCCAGCAGCAGCTCCTCCTCCTCCTCCTCCTCCTCCTCGTCCTCCTCCTCGGGCTCGTGGCCCAGCGACGGGTCGCTCTCGTGGTGGCGGAAGTCGCCGTCGGCCGCCTTGAGGCCCTCGCCGGCCAGCTCGCTGGTGCCCGGCTCGGGGGAGCTGGCGGCCGAGAGCCCGTCGTCGGAGCGGCCGGCCAGCGAGCCGGCCTTGTGCATGTGCGTCTTCATGTGGCGCTTGAGCTTGCTGGCCTGCGAGCACGCGTGGTCGCACAGCTGGCACTTGTAGGGCTTCTCGCCCGTGTGGCTGCGCCGGTGCACGATGAGATTGCTCTGGAACTTGAAGGTCTTGCCGCAGAACTCGCACGACTTGCTCTTGGCGGGCGGCTGCGGCGGCGGCGTGCCGCCGGGGGGCATGGGCGGCAGCGGCGGCGTGCTCAGGAACGGGGACTTGGGGCTGGGCTGGAAGGGGTTCAGGAGCCGGTGCATAGGGTTGCCGCGGCCCGGCGACACGGGCGGCGGCGTGGAGCTGTTGCCCGCCAGCTCGCGGAGCCGGCGCGAGAAGTCCATGGCGGGCGAGTCGATGGCCATGGGGTTCAGGCGCATGACTCGGTCGAAGGCACTGGGGTGCTGGGCGACGAGCCCCATCTCCTCGGCACTGAGGCGGTGCGGGTCCAGGTGGTGGCGCGGCGGCGGGCTGAAGAGCGGCGGCGTGCCGGGCAGGCGGCCCTCGCCGAAGCCCGGGTGGTCCCGCAGGATGGGGCCCGTCATGCGCAGCAGGTTGAACGGGTTGCTGTCGCCCAGGAAATTCATGAGCGGGGACTGCGCCACGGCCTCGGGCCCGAGCGGCGGCGGGATGGTGAGCCGCGGCGTGAGCGAGCTGCTGGCCGGGCCCGGCTCCAGGTAGATGCGGAAGCCGTGCGTGTTCTGCGCGTGCTGCAGCAGGAACCACGCGCTGTTGAAGGGCTGCTTGCATGTTGTGCAAATGTAGCTGGAAGGCTCATCTTTACCTGGGGAGACACACGGACAGAAAGGCAGACAGCGTGAGAAGCGGCAGGGCGCGGACACCGCGGGCCAGCGGCCGAATGCCCGGTGCGCCCGGGTCCCCAAGGCGCGGCTGCAGGGTCACTCTGCAGGCCTGGCTTGGCTGCGCCCGCCAGGCAGCTGGACTTCCCCAGGTTATGGCAGTTCTGTAGGCCTCACTCTGCTCCCCCAAAGAAAAGATGTTCTTATCCCCACTGTCTCCCAGGCCAGGTGAGATCCGCTTGTGACAGTGTCCGGTTCCCGCAGTAAGCAGCCTAGAAAAGGCTGGACTACACAGCAGGTAGCCAGGGCGGGTCTCACCTATCCACACTCAAAACTGCCCAGACCGGGTTTCTCAATCAAGGCACTATTGACCCCAGTAACTCCTGGGGTGGGGCCCTTTCCTGTGCACCGCGCATGCTCAGCAGCATCCCTGGCCTCCACCTACTACGTGCCACAAGCAGCCCCCTCCAGTGGTGGAGACCAAGTTCCCCGAGGGGCAACATCTCCCCTCCCCCAGCTCCCTGAGAACCAGATTCAGACAGTATTTGATTCAAGGAAGTTCTACCAAAACGCACACTGTACTGTTTTGCAAACGATCTCTTTTCTCTTGGAGGGAAATGGCTGTGATGCCTGTGCAACATCAGGGACTTCAGCTAGAGGAGATGCTAGCGAGTCATCCACCAGTGTCATCACAGAACTCACCAGCCCACTGAACAGGGATACTCAGGAACAGGAAAAACGTAACCTACTGCTGCGTGACAGCTGCCCCACCGTGTCCTCACACACCGCCTCCAGGGACCCCCCGGGTGGGTGGGGGGAGGGCGAGAAATTGGCCCAAGTGAGTATTTCCAAGTCCTCTGCCAGAAAACCAAGGGATCAAAGGACGTCCTGAAATCTGACAGGGCAGCCAGGATGAACAGCGGCAAGTGCTGATCTGCTAGAAACTGGCTCTGGTGACACGGGCAGCAAATTGTAGTGGAAGCTCATGGCACGGTGCCAGAATGTCACGGTCTTGGCCCGTCACTGGGGTGGTCACAAGACGGAGGCTGAACATTTTTTCATCTGGAACCCGAGTTGTGGGCGCCCTCCTCAACCATGGCTGCTTTCCCGCCTGGCCCTCTCCTGACGTGTCACATAGAAAGAGACGGTGCGGACAGGCCTTCTCTTCCATCGTCGGACTCGCTAGCTGGAAGGGGGGGGACAGGAATCCCACCTCAGACCTGGCGCGAGGCGCAGCATCTGCGATCTCGAAAAGCCCCTTTGTTTTTTCAGACTTTCCTGCACCTGGAAGATTTTGACGCTGGTATTAAACTGCAGTAGCTGCAAACTCCCTGGAGAAGCCAAAAGTGCACACGAATTACCACCCCAGCTAGCAGTAAGGTGCGGAGGGGAGCGGAGCAAACAGTCCTCATCCCGGTCTCTCGACCCGTCAATTGATGGACTTCAGAAATCCCGGGCAGAGTTTTCCCCCACTAACTACGTTTCTGGAAGGCCGCACCCTTAGCAGTGTTTATAGGCACATAAACCTCCGTTTGGAGAACCAACTGCCCTGAATTCTGTCCAATTCCGTCTTTGAGTGTGGTGCGCACCTCTCTCCCAAATTAGGCTGGCCAACTTCCGTGGCCCAGGACCTCCCCGAGACATCCCTGTGAGCACCGGCACAGAAGGCGTCATGCTGTCCAAGGGGCAGGGTGGAGACACAGCCGGACCAGGACACGCACTGGAAACTGAGCCGTGCTTTTACGAGTACCCCGCAGGCATGATTTCACTGTCCTGCCCTGCGACTGTGTGTGGTGGTGAGAAGGCAGTAGGCAGGCAGAAGGACCGAAATCACACGGGATTTCTGAAGTTCAGCCTCCCCTCCCTTTTAGAAACACCTCAAGGAGAAGTTCTGAGGCTGTTTTTTTTCTCCAGGGTGCCTGGGTCATTGTCCTCCCCCAGTGTGGCGGAGTAAGTCATTCGCGAGCCCCTGAGGGGGACTCTCCACCTTGGAAAGGGCAGGTGCCTCCCCCCTGCACAGCAACACCCCAGCCTCCCCCCTGCACGGCCCTCGAGGCACCGTCCCTGTCCTCAGCCTATTAGCTAATGTACTTGGGGACAGGAAGCCTCCTCAGGCCGCTCATCGGAGAGCCGGCCAGAAGTCACATTTAGACTCCTCCCTGCGTCCTTTCTTGGAACCTGGTGGAATAAATAAGTAATAAATAAGAAAATAAATAAACATCCCTTTCTGACACAGGAGCTAATTACGCAAATGAAGTGCCACGTCCTACAAGGTCGTAGCTCTTCAAATTAAAGAGCATTTCTGCACCCTCCAGCCCGGCTCCGACCACTCTACTTAATCGAGGTGTGGCACGGCTGCTCCAGTTGCTCGCGTCTTTAAGGCGGACCACCTCCCTTCCCCCAATCTCGTCTTTCCTCTCCGTGTCCTTGTGTAGCTCCAAAGCACTTCCTATTCCTGGATCTGGTGGCCACACATTTTCTAGAAGGTTCTGTGCCTGGTGAGGAGCGTGGGTATCAGAGGAAAATGGCAGAACTCCCAGGCAGGCCGGCAGTGAAGACTGCTCTACAGCCGAAATGGCCGATTAATTTTTTTTTTTTTTAACTCAAAATGGCAGCTGCTGGGAATCATGTAGCTACATGTTCTGAAGAGCTCAGATGTTTCCACTTCTTGTTTAAAAAAAAAAAAAAAAAAAAGCATCTAAAACTCTAAGTTGGAGCAGTGTAGGGAGGAAGTTACCTGTCCACCATTCACCGTGAGCGGGGAAGGGCGATGTTCATTCCCCAAGTTGGATTTCAGGACCACCCGTCACCCCCACACCCTGAACCGCCTGAACTGCCCTGGTTCCAAGACCTCCCTCTGCACAAGGGTGGGATCCACGACAGGCGAAAGCCTCCCCAGGGTCCGACAGCTTCCGATTTTGTGAAACTCTCCCAGCCCTCAAAGGCCCTCTCTAGACGACTCTCTTTTCCAATCCCCCCTTCCTTTCTTTAATAAAATGTTCATTTCCATATCATCACTTCGTGGTTCTCTCTTGCCTAGCAGTCGCCCCTGAGCATGGGGCTGCTCACTTTTAAGAACTGAACAATGTCAGAAAGTCTTTGCAGAGCCACTCGGAACGTTTTTCTATTTGAAAACTCACTAAATATTTTAAGCACGCGGCAAACATAGTCTCGGACGGCTGGTTTTTACATGCAGCAGAAGACCCTCGGTGAGCAGGCTGCTTCTGACTCAGGGATGGCCCACTCCCCTTCCTGGGGCCCCTCCTTGAACTCAGGGCCACCTGCCCACAGGTGAGCCGGATGCTGCACTGCAGCAAGAGATGGTGACTTTACACTAGTGGCCCATGAGTTTCCAACTGCTAGGTCAAGGGCTAGATTATGTAGAAGCGATTCACCCACCAACATCCAACCTGGCCTACAGACCTAGAAACATCAGCTGCATTTTGCTCTGTAAATCAGGCTTGGCAACTCAGAACCTGGAATGCACGTCTCTCCTTGCTGCCTTCTTCCTTTCTCAGACATCTTTAGTATCAACTGGCGGAAACCCACACTGGGTCTTCTTTGCGCTGCTGGTTGGTTCTAAAGCGAGCCCCTGGATGTCTTCCTCAAATGCAACCCCCCCCCCCACATGTCTCAGTCACGACAGCCCTGGGCAGCTTCTTACCTCTGCCCCGATGTCCCCAGAAGGGTGCCTTCAATCAAGTCACTTAACCTCTCTGCACCTTGATTTCCTCATCGGCAGAACGGGAAAAATACACCTGACTCCGAAGAGGCCTGGGGAGACCGAGTGAGCCCCCGAATGGGGACACGCCCTGTCAACCGCACATCACGGTGCAGACGTTACCGCGGGTATTTGCACGTTTTGTTTTTTTATTATCCATCCTTGTACCTGGCCGTGGATGTTTCAGGGATGCGTTTCGGTGTAGCACTGGCAATAATGAAACCCTGGAGAAATTGTAATGCAGCCTGCCTCATGTATTAGAGGTTCCAGGGAAGTAGAAACTTGCAGACGTTGAGAAAACATCATTTTTTATCGTGACGCGTGGGAACCGACACACAACCGGACTCCCGCGATGAAATGTGACTTTTCCTTTGCAGTCAGTTTTTTATGAGCATTTATACAATTGTTCCTCCTTATTATGCCAGCTACTCTAGTAATACCAATAAAGGCATCAGGGATGTTCAATAAACACCTTTAACTGAATTATTATGCAATGAAAAGGCCATAATTAATAGCCCTGTTCCTCCTAAGGCCAAGCGATACCAAGTGGAAGGACGTCCGTGCCCCGGGCCAGCAGCAAGGAGACCCCCCTCTGGGCTCAGGCAGGGTTGTGTGACGTCCCGAGGGAATCACATAAGAACTGGGTCCTGGTTCCACGTGCCCCTCCACAGGTTGCCGGGCATTTTACGGCTGGTTTGGCATTCTCCCACGCATCCGCTCACGTCCCCGCGGCGCGCACCACGGCCTCCGGGGGAGGCCAGCGAGGACCACGTCCCTGCTGGCACCTGGGGAAACTGAAGCTCGGAGAAGCCAGGAGTCAGCACTGGCGGGCCACGCCCCCACCAGGCTTCCCGACCTGCACCGGCTGCCTCCCCGCACGCTGCCCCCCCGCACGCTGCCCCTGCCCGGGGGATCTCTACACGTGCCGGGGCCCGTCTCACAACGAAAACAGCCTGGAAAGAGCTTCTCCTGCCTCACTGTGTCCTGCGAGTAAACGGCACTGACTGTCCTTGCACAGAACGTGGCCGGGGCCACCACGGGCCTGGAGAGGCGTTTCACAGAGCAGGCCGGTGCGGCAAGCTGGGGCGACACGCCACACTCGGGATCTGGGGGCGTGGCGGCCAAGGCGGGCAGAATCCAGGGGCAGGAAGCTGGGTCCCAGGGCCCCCTGTCACTGCTCCCTCACCCTCCTCTGGACTTCAGGCTCCCAGAGCTGGATTCACCGGCCAACCACTCGGGCCTCCTCCACGATCTATGACTGCTACAGGCATCGGCTCCTCAGTTCCGAAACGATCGTAATGACCAGTGTTGTCCCCTAGATGTGTGTGCTCTGTATTTGTTTAAAAACTGTCTCCCCTTCCATGGGTGTCAGAAAACAGCCACTGGGCACCTGGAGGGTCTATGTAAGCTATCCCTGACCACAGCCATCTGCGAAATCGATAACCAGCCTGCTTGTTCCGAAGGCACCGTCGAACCTCTCCAAGATGCCACGCGGTACCCGGGGAGCGACTGATAATCACAGCAGAACCAAGAAACCGTTAAGGAATCTGCACCGCCAGCCGGGCCCTGAGCTGAGAACACCAAGGACCCCACACGATGCTCCCGACAGCCCCTGAGGTACGACTGCTGTCATCATGCCCGTTTTACAGATGAGGAAACTGAGGGCGGTAAGGGGGCCTGTCCGAGGCCACACGGCTGGTCGTTGGCAGAGCCTGTGCTCATGATGCTGTACTGATAAAAACCCGGTAGGAGCAGGGTTGGAGGTAACTGTGTGTCCCTTGCATTTTACCTTCCATTCCAGCCCAGGTGCTAATGAAAATATCAAGATGTGTTGCTTTTGGCTAGAATTGCAGTAACATGATAAAATCATGCTGAAAGGTCATAGATGCTGTTTAGAATAGAAAAGTCTTTCAAAGAAAGTGGTCCACGGAACGGTCGCCCCTGGTGATCAGGTTCTGGGCCGTTGCCCCTACACCAGTGCCTGTGCCAGACATTGCCAGTCCATCCTCGCACTCTCCCCCCAGGCCACGGAATCCTGGTTAACCATAGCTCTAGACAACCATTACCCAATAAAATGCCTGTTGGCTGTTCCTGGGTCCCAGCACATGTAAGCCGGTAAATGCGGGATCAGAATGGACCGGGCTGAATAACTCGGTAGCACTGTGTGTCCTGCTGAGAACAGTGACTGCCTGTGCTTTTCATTCATTCATTGAACAAGCAGGAGCCGCGCAAGTTTATCTGTCAGAGACTCTGCAGGTAGCCGGGCATACGGCTCACATTCTGGGGGGAGACAGGGTGCCCCTAACAGGCCACTTCATTGTTTAATGAAAATGACAAGTGGTGCCAGGGAGAAGTTCAGGGTGCTGGGAGACAGAAGAACTTAGGGGCTTGGCTGGTTGTGAGGGTTTGGGACCGCATCCCCTCGTTTGGTCCTCAGAATATCCATTTATAGGGGAAATAAAGGAGGCTCAGAGAACTTAAGTAAGTTGCTGGAGAACACACTATTGGCCTCAGATTATTTATTTAAAATCCGATTTCCGGTTTCCAAGCTGCCCAAGGACAGGGACCAGACTGGTCTCGCCGGCTGCTCAGCCTCCAGCCGTGGTGTGGCGCCCCATGAAGATGCACTTCAGAGCCGCCAGCGGCCCACGGGCAGGAGGCGACCACCAGACTACGGTGTTTTCTCGGCCTTTCGCTGGCATGAGCCTCTGCTCCCTCCCAGGCTCATTTCGGAGCCAGGACTCTTTGCCCAAGTCGCTGGGCTTCGCAGAGCTTCAGGTTCATCGCCTGCACAGCGAAAACAGTATCTGCCCGCCCGGGTTGCTCGTTGTAGGAAGGGAGACCATCATAAAAACAATGCCCAAAACGGGGCCCCCAACACACGCATTAAGCTCAGGGTACGTGGGAGGGGACAGAGACACGGGGGCGCACGGCAAATCTGCACCCTGAGCCCAGGGCTTTGTGTTCTGTGTGTTTTCCCACGGTTGGCGTTGCTGAGGCCCTCACCACCAGCACAAGGACCAGGCCTGGGGGAAGCCTCCGACCCCAGGCTGCCCTCTGCCCTCCACGACAGCCTGCCTCCAGAGCAGGGCTCAGCTCAGCGCCCTCAACACACGGCCTCTCCTTGCAGGCCGAGGACCCAGCCGGCACTGCCCACGCCGAGCAGCTGGCTGCATTGCAACTACCGGAGCAGGCCAGGATCCCTGGTGACTCTCAACTGAACCGAGACAATCTGCCACTACTCCCGCCACTGTCCACCCCAGAACAATTGACCGATCCTCCCAAATCCCGGGGCTACCGGGGGTCCCCCTGCCACCCTGGAGGATGCACCAGCACCCCAGGCTTCAGGACCTGGCCCAACCGGCTGCGGGCCACACACACTGTGCACTGGCCACCCACTCTCCTGGTCCCCTCTCCTGCGGCCCTGCATGCATTTTCACATCTGCATGCCCTTGCCAATGCTGGCCCTGCTGCCCGGAGTTCCTGGCTATCGTTCTCCACTGGTGAAACATCTTTGCAGCCCCAGCCCGTGTCACCCGTGCTGTGTCCCCATGGCATTCATTCAGACCTGCTGCACACTGACTACCACACTACACGGTCACTCCTTGTCCTCGACTTTGGTGTGTTCGACTCACCTACAGCCCGCGTGTGCCAGTGTTGGGCTTTTGCTCTCAGGTGCATGCTCATGGCCACTTTGGAGAGTAGGTTTTAATCCAGATTTTCTAGGAAAAAGAAACTAAGTCTCATCATAGTTGAGTGAGGGGCCCAAGGTCACACGACTGGCACACCCTGTCCATCTGATCCCAGGCCCATGCTGCGTCCGGACACACGACTGGCTTCCCTCACGCTGGGGCGGCAAACCCTGCCGCAACTGGCCCCGAGGCAGAGCCGGGACCAGCCCCGGACGGTCACTCCACCTGCGTCTGTGGGCACCGGCACGCTGGCCAGGGAGGCCGAGCAGCATGCTTTCCTGGCAGGAAATGGCCAGGAAGGGAGGCCGCACCCAAGCAGCCGACCTGGCTCAGCCCCGCAGTGTTAGGGACTGTCTGTTTACCTCACGGGACCCCCGCAGCAGAGGTGAACTTCGAGGCTGCACCTGCCCGATGGTAGCCCAGGCTAGGAGAACAGCCCAGGAGCCTAGGGCTGCACCCTTGGGTGCCACCCAGACAAAAGGCCCCACGTTCCCCTTGCCAGCTGGCCTTGCACAGAAACGCTGGAGTCTCGCTCCTCTCCTCTCGAGGAGGCCACAAGTGGGGTCGTGGAGGGGGCTGGGTTAAGCTGTGGACATGGAGAATTGTAAGGCAGAACAGAGCTGCCGAGTGACGTCAGAGAGTCCAGGGAGGAGGCAGGCAGGCAACACTGCACAGCAATGCTGGAGCCAGATGTGGAGAGCCAGGCGTGCCCAGGTGAAGGAGGGAACGGCCTGCCAGGCAGAGGGAGCTGCACGAGCACCCTGGGGTGCAGGACGCCTGGGCACACCCAGGAGAAAGCAGCGCTGTTTGCTGCAGACCGAGGCAGGGGAGGGGAAATGGGAGACGCAACTGGAGAGTCCCTTGCTCTCCGCAGGGCCTTGCATGGGGCTGTTCTCACCCACACACGCTCCCCCTCCTGCCCGGCGAGATGCTAAATGTGAGCACGACGCCCTGCTCCCAGCCTTCCCTCCCAGGGAAGGACGGCAAGAGGATCAGGACAACTCAAGGTCACGGTACATCTGGCAACCCAGAAGCAGTGCGGTGACAGCGAGAGGTGAGCGCACCCCCACGACACCGTTTCCTCCTTGCTCTCCCCTCCCTGTCCAGATGCAGGTGTGTCCTCCCTGCACCAGGCCCTGCGCTAACCAGAAGGCCGCAGAAACGGAGGTCTGTCCCGGTAAAGCCCGAAGCCCAGAGCAAGCGGCGAATCACTCCAGGAACACTGAGGAAAGGTTCGAGCCACGCAGACACTAACGAAGGCCGTGCCACACAGCAGAGGCCCCGAGCGGGTCGAGGCCGACAGCCTGGGAATGCCAGGAAGGACTGTGGAGGGGACACCCCGTGCCGAGTTCAGAAGGAGAATAGAGTCTGTCACACAGAAAATGGGAGCAAGGGGCACCTGGCAGAGGACGCTGCGTGTACGAATGCATCAGGGCACCCTAGATTCAAAGAGGGGATGAAGTGAAGACAGAATTTGAAAATGGGGTCAGGGACCTGTCCGAGGAGGCTCTGAAAACATGCCAAGAAACTTAGCTGGAGACACGGCCAATCCCATTACTATAAATTCCATCACCGTGAAAATTTTCCACATTTAAAATATTGACTGAAAAATGTGTAAGCTCACAAATCAAGGCCAACTCAAGTCAAGAACTGTTTGCTGTAACAAAATCTCAACACAACAAAACGACGTAGTTGTAAAACCCCTCAGAGAGCTTTGTTTCCAACAAGGCCCGACCTTCCCAAACTGTGAAATCGTAAGATATAAGGGAATGAAACATAGAATCCAATCTATGAAGATCACTGGTGTAGGAGGTGGCTTTTATATCACCCTCTGGAGCAGGAATTCAGTTATTCCAGCAGTCCTCTTATCTGCACACCCTGGGCCTATGAATCCACCTTCAGGAACAGGGTGGTCCAGGCTCTCAGTGGAACAGAGAAGTATTAAAACCCAACTACAGCTGCAGGCAGCACGCACCCCAGATTCCCCAAAGCAGTCTCTATTTCAACCGCTCGATTCTGTGGTCAG
This sequence comes from Mirza zaza, assembly GCA_008750895.1. Lineage (NCBI taxonomy): Eukaryota > Metazoa > Chordata > Mammalia > Primates > Cheirogaleidae > Mirza > Mirza zaza. The sequence continues at coordinate 18,198 of VSMD01112123.1, read as the reverse complement.
ACCAGGTGTGCCGTTTCGGGCTCAGGAAACTGCCACCCAGCCCTGACACAAAGCGACAGCGCTGACCACGGGGGCATCTCGGTGCAGGGCGCAAACAGTGGTGTTTTGACAGTGGAGCCTGAGGGCAGGACGCACTAGGTGGATTTTACTTGTGGGGACTCATCTGCAGCACTCGTGAAAAACTACGCCACATTCCTCAGGGCTGTGGTCCTCCCCCCACCCCCAGCGCCGGGTAAGCTGCTCAAATCCACTGCAAACGACACAGAAGGCATCGTTGGAGTCCCCTGGAACCTGCTTTCTGCAGGCTTCCCTGGAAGGGGCCCACATTTCCCGGTGGGGTTTGGTGGGCTGAGAGCTGAACTAGTTTTCGTGGATTTGTTCCCGCCGCCGCCCTACCCCACCCAACAGGGAAGAGTTCTCGGAAAGGATTCTGGAACTCTGGGGACAGGAATTTTGCAGAGAACGTGAAAGAGAAGCACAGAGCAGGCCGTCCTTATCCCTTAATGGACCCACAAAGAGGGAACTGGGAAACGCGGGGTGGGCTGTAGGCGTGTGACAGGGTCCCCGAGTGCCTGCGTGCGCCCGCCTTTCGGGATCACACGTGGGGCCTGAGCCTCCCCCGGGGCGCTGCCAGCCAGCGTCTCCCTTCTCCATAATTCACGACTTCCTTCCCAAGGCAAGGCTCCATCCTTCCTTTCCTTAAATCCACAAAAATCTCCACATTCCGCCCCAAGAAGCGCGGCAGGGGCAGTAAATCTCGTTTTAATGGAGTGTACGTTTAGCTCCGAGGAGATAATTGACGGTATGGAGAGCGCGACGCCGAGTTATACAGGTTAGCTAATGCAGGGGGACTCATTACGACGCACCACAAACAAGTCGTAATATATGTATATTGTTCTGAGTGGTGTTAGAGCAAAAGTGTTCCGGTCCGCGGGGATTGATAAAGCACAAGAAAACAGCAGATATGCACTTGTAAATTTGTCTCATTTGTCTCTGAAGTTAAAGGTTATTCCCTTGTTCTGAATTTGTAATAAAAACATGCTAGCCCAGGGTTTGTGGAGAATGTTTGAATATTTAAATTGTGTATAATGATAGGCAATTATAGGGTAAAAACTGGACCTTATGAATGGGGGAGCACTGTTTGGATCACTGAGTGTTTTCCCACTGACAACCCTTTTATCTTGAATGCATTTTGCAAGTAATTTCCCTGCAAAAGGGTTCAGGGAGCATTACCGGGGCCCCCGGCCACCAACCAGCGCCCAACCAAGCGTGCGTCTGCCTAGGTGAGTGGGCTCTTTTCCTCTTCCTTTCCACCCATTTTCTTTTCCTCTCTCTTTTTTTTTTTATAGTTTTCTTTCCTTAAACATGCACAGTGCATCTCTGCAACCAAGGGCAGAGGCAGCGGCTGCGGCTGAGGTCCCTCTTTCCCCAGCTACTCAGCGCTTCCGGGTTGTTCCGGGGAGACCAGGGAGACGAGGCCGGGCATGGGGAGAGGCCTGCGGGGCGGAGCGTGAATTTCCTCTGCCCGGCCGTGGGTGCCTTTCTCCCCACCCTCTCCCCGAGGAGGGCAGGGTGCCGCGGGGAGCCCCAGCTGTGCCGCCCCCCGCCCGGGTGGGGGTGGGGGTGGCGCTGCGGCTCCCGCGGCTGGAGCCCAGGTGCCCGCCTGGCCGCGGCCGCCGTCAGCCCAGGTTAACCAACTGCAGTGCTAGAGTAACTCCAGCCAGCTTGTCACCGAGCACAAAAGTCATCAGCCAGTGAATGTTCTTTTCTGCACCACAATTAAGACGAATCAATACGACGTGCCACAAATGGTATTTTACTCTCAATAAGAACTCGAGCTGAGTTTATTCAGAATATTTTAGCGCTTCCCCGGGGGATTTTGGGCCGACGCAGATGGCAAATAAAGTACTCAGCCTAAGGCTACAGCACATTATGGTAATTCTAATGTCAGATGTACTTTAATATACAGCTCTATTTAATCACCCCATTATTTCACATTTCCATATGAAAAACCTGCGGCACTTCTGCGGCGCTTTGCCTCTGCCACGGTGCCAAGCTTCCTCCAGCCCGCTGCCGCCAGCCGGGGACGTGGTCACCCTCGCCAGGCACAGCCTGACAGTGTCAGAGTTTCTGGGGGGCCCGGATGCACGGCTGAGCTGCTGGTGCAATGAGAAAATCAGAGGACTCGGAGAGGCACCAAGCATCACCACGGGAGGCCACAGAAGAAACTGAGCGCCCCCGCCCACCCCCACACAAAAATGCAGGGATGTGTGTGCGTTTCCATGTGGTCACACACGTGCACACACGGCGGGCGGGGGTGTAATGTCAAGGAGCAATCACACCCATGCTCCTAACACAGCCCAAACACCGGCACCCATAGCCCCAGCACGGAGACTCGGCAGCTAGACCCAACCGTGGCACCAGCTCCAGACTGTGACCCAGGGTGGTGGCTGTGCCAGCTGGCTCTCAAAACAGCACTGCCACCCACCCGCCCCATGAGGGCAGGAGGAAACGAGCACTGGCATGGGAGGCTGGGCTGGAGGACCGTAGCCCTAACTGCACAGCCTGGAGCGGGAGGCCCCCCGGGGAGGTGTGGTGCTGAGCATTCCGCACGGCTGGGGCACCCCAGGGCCACAGAAAGCAGCCCGCAGAAGAAGCATGGGTGTTGGCTGAGCCTGGGAAATCACTCGCACACAGTCCCAGGGCGTTCCAAGGAAGCCCAACACAGTACCCGCTGACCACCCAAGTCTAGCATTCTCAAAGATGGGTTTGCTGATGGATGCAATGACATCTGGCACCTGACCCTACTGGGAGCTCCCGTAATGAGTCAACATTTAAAGCCACATAACATGATTCTTGTAAATGGTTACAGCATATGTCGTTTAAACGAGGTGCTTGCCTGTGAGCAGGCTAGGTCCGGGGAGGTGAGAAGGGAGGGAAGAAGGGCATTAAAACTGAGAAAGTCCCAGAGTACGTTGCCAAAATCACTGGCAAATTCCTCAGAAGTGATCGGTCACCAGGAAGACTTTCAGTAACCTAATTCTACCAGAGTTGTCTTATCAGCTCAGCACGGGAAATTTTTTAGAGGCAAACTGCATGAGTACTTGAAGGTACAGATGTCCGACCCACCTGGCCATTCCAACTCCTGCAGGTAGGACTGTGAAGGTACATACAGCTCACCACCCTGACTCCTGCTCCCCACACTGGTGACAAACCAGGGTCATCCTGTGACTTCTTTCTAAAATATGAGCTGGCCAAGGTGGTGGGAGCCTGCAGTCCCAGCTTCTTGGGAGGCTGAGGTGGGAGAGTTTGAGCCCAGCCTGGGCGAAATATCGAGACCCCTATCTTCAAAACTAAAAAGTAAAGAAAAAAAAAAGATAATGCTTTGGGGATAAAATGCAACAGTGGGAATTCAATTCCTAATTTCCAAGGCCTTTGATTCCACCCTATTATTATTGGTTATTCTTAAACCTAAAAATAGACATTAATATTCCCCAGGTCTTTTTCTGGTTGTTGCTAGTTTGGAAAAACAGGCTAGACCAGTGGTTCTCAATTGAGGGCTATTTTGCCTCTCGAGGAGACTTCTGGTGATATCTGAGACATTTTAGAACGTCAAGACTGGGGGGGCTCCGGGAGCCACTGGTATCCTACAATGTCACAATGCACAGGACAGCCCCACATCTCAACTGCCCAGATAGTGGGCAGCCCAAGGCCAGACCCTTCAACTTCAATGCTGGCTTCCTTGTGGGCAACTGCACATCGTCTAACAAAACAGACTGAAGGGAAAACGCAGGGAATAGGGAGTAAGAAAGAGAGTCGGAAAGGGAGGAGGAAGAGGGGAGGAAGGGGTGGAGAGAACTGCAAAGACGGAGGAGGAGGGGCCCACACCATCTACTTTTGGCAATAAACGAACTGTGGAATCCCAGTCAATTTCATCATTGTGGAAATCATTTGAATTCCAGAGTTGCCTGGAGCCGTGACTCCAAGGCTCCTAGTGAGCTCCGTGCCTTGGAAAGGGGAGTGGCAGCCTGAACCGACAGAGGGAACCGGGCATTGCATTTGTCAGCACCCCCTGCCACCAACACCCTCCACCCTAGGTGACGGACCTCTCCTTCCAGAGCTGGGCCCGGCCACCATGCAGGGCTGTCAGGGGCTGCCCTAGATTCCGAGGCTCAGCTGTGAGCCTTGCAACAGCGGCTGCAGGAGATGAAAACCCAAATATACTTCCTGAACTCGAAGAGATAAAAATACAATTTCTGCTGCGTGCACTGCGCTTTCGCACTGTAGCAATACTTGTGTGTGTGTGTGTGTGTGTGTGTGTGTGTGTGTGTGTGTGTGGTTGGGGGGGGGGAGTGTAGGATGACCATGCAAGCTTAAGTGATTTTTTTTTTCAGACACGACCCAGAGAGATTACATAAAAAGTACAATTAAGGGACGCTCAGAATCCCGAGGCCTTCGAGAACGTGCTGCCTCCGGAATATTTTTAGAACAATCACTGGAGTGATTCTTCTTAGTTGTAGAAACACTCCAAATCAGAAAGTCAATTTTTCCTCTATTTGCAGAAGTGAGCTGGCTCCACTGGACGGAATGCGTGTGTTTTGCTTGGCGGCTGTTCATAATACTGTCTTGGCAGCGTTTCCTTGGAGCGCGCACGGTGAACCTGGCTCTCGCATACAGTAGCACTTTCATTTTAAGCGCCCCAGCCACGCTTCCCTAATAACAGCCTGGGAACTGCAAAACCCCTGCGAGCCCAGCCCTTTAGATGGGGAACAGAGCAGGGCTTTTGGGGCCCCGCTTGCCACAATAGGGACTGTGAGCTGGGGCTGGTGCTTTCAATCAAGAAACGTGGCTCTCGTTAAGAGGCGGAAAATAAAACAATGGCGGCACGTTCTGGGGACAGCAGCGTGCTACCTTTCACCTCGCCCTGGCCACACACACACACACACACACACACACACACACACACACACGGGCACGGCCCGGGCTGGCCGCTCCCACCCACCTGCTGCCCTGACAGGCACCAGGTGTGTCCAGGCCGGCTGGAGTTTGGACGGGAAAGAACACAGCTCCTTCGGAATCCCTCTGGAGCTCTGGCCTGGAAAGATCTGATTCTGCTACTTCCTAGCCTTGGCAGAACATGAATGACCGAGCTCAACCCCGAGCTCCGGGCTCTTGCTGCACAAATGGGGATAAAACCTGTATGGAGGACCGGGGGAAACTGCCAGAGCCTCCTGTGAAGAGCCTTGCATCTATCTGCTCGGTGCTCAGGAGAGAAAGCTATTTAGTGTTAAGAATGTAAAGGAGTGAATGAATGAATGAGTGAACAAGTGAATGGGTGAATGAATGAGTGAAATAAGTGAGGAAGTGAACAAATGAATGAGTGAATAAATGAGTGAAAGACAGCAGGACGGGGCTGGGAGGGACAAAAAGGAGACCACTCCTGACCAAACCCCTCTCCATCCCGGCCAGCCGCCACTGGCTGGTCCTCCCTGGCAGGGCGCTGTCAATCAGAAAGGGGACTTCCAGGTACAACTTCCGCCCCTGCCCGGCACCCAGAAATGCAGTTATTTCGGCCTCTTAGAACTGGCGCATCACCACTGTCTCTGTTTCACACGTCCCTCTTTCTTTCTCTGTGTGTTGTTTACAAAGGTTTCATTATGTTTTCAACTAATCAGAAAGGCCCCGCTAATACACAATTAACATGTGATTATAAAAAAAAATTAAAATAGCTTCCAGAAGAAGGAAATGTAATTAAGTAGAGAATGCTTTTCAATAAGTGCTTGCTTTAACCCATTGTCAGAACACAGTCTACGTTCGTCCACAATGCCTGGAACAGATGCCAAGGGCAGAATGTTAAAAGGAAATAGAAAAAAAAAAAAACAGGGACATTATTTTCTGAGGGAATAATAGCCATCAACTTGGCACAACATGCCGGGGGACTCAGATTCCAGCTGCAAAGGGGTGACCTCCCCCCAGTCCTCTTACGACTCTTTTTCTGTAAAAATGTTTCCCTTCTTAAAAAAATAAAAAATAAAATAAATGATTAAACCCAAATCTAAGATAATACGTGTCACTAAGTGAAGAAACAATCGTACACTGTTAACAGAAGTTCTGGTCCAGACCGTGAAGAGGGTTTGAGATCACCACTTTTCAATCAAGTCTCTGATAATCCTGCTTCAAATCATTTGGGGTCGAATTTCAGAAGAGGCCTGTCTTTTGACAAACCCAGATCTAAAACGGGTTTTTCAAACTCACGTTCAAGAAGCGAGCTGACAGGTCGGAAGGGTTTTGTCATCTTCCCTGTGTCCACCCCACATCCACCCTCAGGCCAGTGCCCGTCAGTGCCAACGGGAGGGTTGGATGGTGTCTGCCAACAGATACGGCCCCAAAGCAAGGGGCACATCCAGCGATTTCCAAGGAAATGGGAATTCCGCGAGAAAGGTGTGCGTCCCCCACACGAAGCTTTTCACGATTCTCCCAAACACGGTGGAGAAGTAGCAAAATCAGGAAGCTCAGGGCTGGTGGCAGGACACCCCCTGGAACACCGGTCCCACCTCCCCAGACCCCCAGCACAAGAAACGCTGCTGTCCCCAGACTGCCCTCCTGCAGAGGTGACAGTCAGTGAACAGCCAAAGCCCTCCCTGGACCACACTGGCTCGGAAAGCACACCCAGGCGTGGCAGGACGGGCCTGCCAGGGAGCCGGGGCTCCCGGACAAACCTTCCGCGCCGGTGGCAGGGCCAGGAAGTGGCCCGGCGGACACAGCCAGCGCTCGGCCCTTACAGCCTTCTGTCCCCTGGGCCACCCGGAACCCCGTCCCGTGTTGCTCCATGCGCCATAGCAAAGGACTGAGCGCTACAGGTTTCTACTCCAAAGGACTCAGCGCTCGCCACCTGGTCAACTCCAAGCAAGGCGCTTCACTTCTCTGAATCTGTCGGAAGCTATTAATAATATTCTCCGTGTCACTTAGGGAAGAAAAGCGGGTTTCAGAGAGAATCCGTGGCGGGCCTACAGCGAAGGCACGCGGGCCCAGGCCTGGGGGACTAGCCTAAGCACGGGGCAGACGGCCTTCCATGGTGACGACCCCCAAGGCAGCGGACAGGCCCGCACGCGGCACCCAAGCAGCGGGACCGCGCTAAACCTTCCCGGCGACCCCGCCCTTCACAGTGCCCCATCGAGGAGGCAGAGGCGGCTCGGGGGCACGGCGCGTTTGCCCAAGGCCACCGGAGTGACCGAGTAAAGGGCAGGAACCGTGAAGCCCCCCACCAGCAGGTCTCCGTAGCTCGCAGAAGCCACTCCTCCAAGTGCACAGATGGGGAAACCGAGGCTTCCCGGTGCACAGAAAGGACTTCCCAAGGTCGCACGGCTCAAGGACGAGGCTGGGGCGGGAACTCGAGTCTTCAGACACCAATTAGCACAGGGATAAGAGGACTGAAGAGCACCCGAAGCCCCGACGTGCTCTCAGGACCCCTCGCACCTGCTGGGCGAGCCGCTCTCCCGAGTCCCACTCGCCAAATCCACCACGAACGCCAGCATGGCGGGCACTGGGACCCTGGGACCCGCTGGAGGAAGGAAGGGAAGCTGCCAGCGGCTCCCCAGCATCCCTCAGACCTCCTCCTTGGGGGTCCTGGCAGAGCCCCATTTCACAGATGAGATGAGAACACAGAAGACACAACGGCATCCTCACCCCCCACCCCTCCACAACCAGGGCACTTCCCTGGGCTCAGCACCCCCAAAACCACAGCCTGAGCACTTGCCGAGCGCCTCAGCATGTCTTCACTAACCCTATGAGGCTTGTCTACCTTGGATTCCAGGTGGAGGATCCAAGCTCAGAGAGGCAAAGCAACCTGCCTGAGGCCACACAGCTCACGACCATCCCAGAACCTATAGCATGGGCAGCTCTCAAAAAGTAATGTACACAACTGAAGGATGCCGTGAGCATGGTGGAGGGGAGGGGCATACCTCTAACCCTTGCCAGGGAGAGGCAAAGATATCAAATGTAACCAAAATGTTTGTGCTCTCATATTTTCCTGAAATAAAAAAAAAAAAAAAGGAATGTAAATAAGTTTCCTTGAGATAGCACCCTGCTCCCCAGGAGGACGGGCCTCCCCAGAGTAGGAGCCTCATCCTAGTGTCCCCTGTGTCCGTTCACCACCCGGCACCATGTGACTCATAGTAGGTGCTCAACCAGCACCTGCTAGGCGGCACCGAATTGGCCCTCCTGCCCGCTGCCCAGAAGAGCCGTTAAAATTCTGCGGCCGGCGCCCGCCCCGCACACGTCTGCACCGCGCAGCAAGAACTGACAATTCTTCCTAGATAAATATCTGGAAAGAAGTCGGGAAACAATTAAAACTAGAAGCTAATAAATGATGAAGAAGCCCATGAGCCAAGTGCTGGCCCACTTCCCAGTCTTCATTCATGCGTCAAAAAAAACCCCAGGGTCTGAGGCTTCGAGAGGGCAGCTGGGCAGTAGGGCTGTCCGGCGTAGTATAAATGGGAATTAGATATGATCGAATGTACCCGCCGCATTCCCAACAGCAGACACCATCTCCCAGCGCCCCCCGCCCCTGCCCGAATCTCCCAGCCAAGCCCCCTTCTCGGGGAGCACGTGACAGATGAGCTTGTAACCAGGCAACCGGCGAGAGGAAGGGTTCCAAAGTTCCTCCACATGAGCGGGGACAGAGGACAGCCTCGCTGTGCTCATGGTGGCTGCTGAGACACAGCGCCGTGATACCCTCGTCCGGACCCTAAATAAATGGAGGGCGGGGGGTGTACTAGCTGTTCCTCCAGTGTGAAGACCAACACGCCCTGGCCTTGTCCCTGCGCCCTCCCGAGCCAGGCCGGCCAGCCTGCTTTGCAGGGAGACAGCCTCACGTCCTCTCTAACAGCCGCGGTCAAAGCTGGTCACCAGCGGGCTTCCGACAAAAGGTCCCGGGCCACGGCCTATCCAGAACGGCTCATCCTCCCTGACATTCCCTGTCCGCAGCTGTCTTGACAAATGCCCCCAAGACTCCAGGGGACGAAAGCCTTGTCGACCTGGTCAGCTGCACTTCGGGGAAATGTCAGCCCTGTGCCCCCCTGTGAGAGGGGGGGACATGGTACAAGGATCCCATGGTCCTTGCAAATAAAACAGAAGCTCTGCGTGCACCCATGGAAAAACCACAGTGCTTTCCGAGGCCGTGAGAGGCACCTCGAAAGCTGAGCTCTTTCACCGGAGCCCTCCGAAGCCCGCTGTTTTCTCAACCAAGGTGGCACCGGGTCCCCACCACTCAGATGGGCCTTACAGTTGTCACGCTAGTCCTGGTAATATTGGGGCCTGGGGCTGGAAGGAGGAAAGGGAACATTTACCAAGAACCCACCCTGTGCTGGGAACCCGACCCGAAAATTCTGCACACGTAATCTCGGGAAATTGATTCTCACACCTGGAACGACACCCATTTTTTTTCAGCAGGTGAAGGAACCAAGGCCCATGCCCAATGCACACCTTTCCACTCCCCAGCCCGCGCCCTTCTCAGGCTGCACAACAGAGCCTCTTGCTAGCAGTCCTCTCGTTTTAGGGCGCTGTCTAGAGGTGCATCTGGTGGCAGCAGGCCAGAAGCAATGAGTGGCGGAGTGGGAAGAGGCCCCCAGGGCGGAAGGGCACACCTTTGGGGGCCCAGCGGGGCACTGCCCGGGGGCCTGGAGACACCCCCGCCGTGCTCTTACCCGTCAGCTGAAGTCAGTATGCAAAGCAGGGTCCCACACTCTGAATTCAGGGCAGACCTGTCATTTTATTTCTTTCTTTCCAATATCCATAGTGCACTTAATAAAGAAAATGAGTGAACTTGGAAAATTGAAAACTGGAAAGACAGTAATTTTTTTCACGAGGCGAGCCTCTCGTTCCTCGGGTGTCAGAGGGTGGTGGGGGCAGTCCAGGGAGGAAATGAAGACCTTGCTGCAGGGAGGGGCACTATCCTCCTATCTAATAAGGCTCTTCTGACAACACCAAGATACGTACCCCGCACTCGCCCCTCCTCGGTGCACAGACAGAATATGATTATTTCTAACGTCTCTATCTGAATGGAAATGACCCCAGCCAGAGACCGGGCGGACAGCTGGCGCACAGCCTCCGACTGCCCCCTGCCAACTCAGCAGCTGGGCACAGGGGGACCATCCTCCCCAAGTGTCCCCTCTCCTGGACCATGTGCCCTCGGCCCCAGAAGAGAGGGGTCTGGGCCCCGTGCAGAACCCCCGGCTCCCAATGCGGGGTCTCTGGCAGGGCTCGGAAATCACAGCAGGAAAAGGAAGATGCCTCCCCAACACACGGGGCCGCCGGGCCGCGCTGGGAAGCCGTCCAACACCGCCGGGCTGGCGCAGCGTGCTCCAGAGCATCCCCGTTACTCCGAAGGGCTGAACGGCTTTCTGGGAAGCAGGAGGAGGAGCTCATGAAACCACAAGCTTGGCAGGGGCCGCCGATGCAGGGGCCCAGCTAGAAACATCCCTTTTGCAATGAGCAAAAGTCACTACGACTTTTGAGATCAACGTCACCCCATTGGTGGATTTTCAAGGAACACGGTCTTCTTGCAGAAAACTTTACAGATACAGACAAGGATCCGGAAGAAAACAGAGCCCGCCAAAGCAACTTCTGTTAACAAGTTGATGTGTCCTTTCCATCCCTTTCCTATGGATTTAGACAGACAAGGACACGCACGCGTCGGGCATCTGAGCTTTGACTGCAAACGGTTTTGATGTGTGCTTTGCTCTCTCGACGTTTTCCCACATCACCAGAAATGCCTCAACGTGATTATTTTTGATTGCCGCGTAATGTTCCCTCGTGTGGCTGGGACGTCGTAGTTCATTTCCCCACTCTCCTCCTCCTGGAATCCACTTGCTTCCAATTTTCCACTATTTTAAGGCCACTGCTGCTGTGCACACGTGATCCTCTGCTTCCCCTCATTGGATCTCCAGGCTGGTTCCGGGAGGCAGAATTCCGGGGTATGCGAGACCTTGCCACACACCTCCAGCTGCAGCCCAGCCCTCCCAGCGCTGCACCACCTGACATGCAGCCCGTCGGGGCCAACCCTAGCAGCGGCGAGAGAATGCCTGCTTGACGCACCTTTGGTCATCGCATCAAAAACGCACTTTCTATTTAATCGGTAATTTTGGGAAAATCTTCCCCGGCTGGGGCTGGCAGGCTCCCGACTGCGCACCCCTCCCGGGCTGACCCTGACGGCGTCCCCTGACCCGGTGCGCCCCAGTGCCACGCCCAGCACCTACGACACACCGCCTCCCCCCACCGGACGCCGCGGACGCCGGCCCCCTCGCCACAGAGCCGTGCTCCTCGCGGGGCCACGCGTCCACAAACAATCATTTTCTAAAAAACAAACAGAAAGAGGGCGTAGCTGGTCCTTTCGCCATACTTACCCGCTTCCTGAAAATGCGAGATAATGAATAAAAATGTTCATTACTGAATTATTCACTTTTCCTCCCTGATTCACGTCCTGGTAATTACCGTGACCAGCCTAATAAAAACTGCTACAAACCGAAGGTCAACTGGCAGTTAGAAGTGTTCATTTTCATTTCAATGTATTCATCTCTGGCTCCTAATGGCCTCATTTTCTCCCATGCTCCTTAATAAATACCACTGAATTACAGGTTAAATAGCTAAATTAAATTATTGCAATTACAGCGTGCGGAGCCCTGAATCTGGGTTTACCTTTCCCAGTTCAATTAGAGGCAAAGTTTCGACAGCCGAGGAATTCTGATTGCTGTCAATATTCTCCGCGGCGCGGCGTCCGCACAGACGCCCAGACACCGGCGAGAGGGTCCTTTCCCGAGCCCTTCTCGTTTCTGAGGGGCTGATCGGAGCGCTCTCGACTGAAACAAAATCACACAATCAAAAGTGGTTTTTGGAAAGCGACCACAAGGCATAATTGATTCTTTTCGACTGAAAAGGGAGAAGACTTAGCAGGGCCCTGGCTAAATGCTCTGTGTGCGTGTGCGTGTGCGTGTGTACACAAAAGGGAAAAAAAAAAACCCATCTTCCGAAGGGGAAAAGTACATTTCAATAAATACAGATCCTCTCTGTTTCCCGCCACCGGCCCACAATTATTTTACGGGTCCACATTAAAGGACTTCCTCATTATTTAAATATATTCCAACGCTTGTTGCTATTGCCTCGCCACAGGATTAATTATCCAACATCCCCTATAAGACAGAGTGTCTTAATAATACGGAGTGCCGGGAAGGGAAAAAAAACCTCGCCAGTTCTGTTTCCCCAAATCCCAAGGCACGAGCGTCTATTTCTTGTGAAAGAGCTCCCCCTGACTTCTCCATCCCTCCCTCGGCTTCCGAAGGCACCGAATTCCACCGCACGCGGAGGAACTCTGGTCTTCTTTTTAAGCAATCTCATGAATACACAGCACGGGCACGGTGAAACCCGGAGGCCCACCTCTGGGAGTTTGGAACTCCAGGGTGCTACTGGGTCCGAGGCAGGGAGCAGAGCCCACTGCCGGGCACCCAAGCCCAGGCCGGGTCAGCCTCGAAGCAGGTGCCAGTTCCACCCGCCGGGGCAGTGGGACCCAGGGGACCCAGCTGAAACCCCACACGCATCCCTGTCATCGCCACTCAGGAAGCCCACGGCTAAGCCAGTGCCAAGCATCAGAAGGCCAGCGATACCCACAGCCGGAGCCAGGGGGACATGGCGGTGCCTGAGGTCTCCGGGCAAGGGGTGTACAGACATCCGGAAGCCCTCCAACCATGACAGGCCTCCTCTGGGGGGGGGCCCAGGCATCTGTCCCCCAAAGAAGTGGGGAAAGTCTCTGCCTGGGCCCAGGGAAGCAGTGAGGCCCAGGAATCTGTGTCGGTCATGGCCGGAGCCCTGGACCCACTCCCTGCAAATGCCTGCTCCATGGCCTGGGTCACAGCCCTCCCCACCAACGGTCACATGTCCCTGGCACCCGGCAGGAGGCTGGCACAGCCGATGCTGGGGCTAACCCCGGACGGAATCAGAACCAGCGAGTCCTGGAAAGAAGCTTCCAGAGAGAGGGCAGAGCCTGTGTGTGGCTTGCCTCCAGGGCCTGGGGAGTGGCCCTCAGCCAGAATTTGCTGACCCAAACGAATGCACAGTGGCCTCCCGGCGGGCCACGGGCTGGCCAGAGGGAGCCCAGCCTCCCGGTCCTGTGTCCTCCCCAGGCCAGACTTTGCTGGCATAAGGAATCGGGCACGGCCAGGGCCAGCGTGGTGGGAGAAGCCGGAGCCCTGCAGTGGGTCGGGGAGCGGACACACACCACCCCGACTCTCCAGGCCCCCAGCATTTTCCTAAGAGCAGGATCAAAGCCGCAGGCACCCGGTTTCCCGAGGGAAGTGGCCAGTGGCCCGAGAAAATATTTCTACAGAGGAAAATGCAGCTCTAGCCAGGAATTTCTATCCCTGGAAGCAAAACCAAGGTTCGTTGTAAAGAACGGCTGAGAAACAAATTGACCCTCAATTGCGTAAAGCTGATCAGAGGTTGAAAAGTTGTCACCCACGACTAACATTTAAAATGCTAATTTAAGGGGGAGGGGCACAAATGATGACAGGGCCACCCTCCAGTGCACTAGAATGTTCTCATCTGGACCCCAATGTGAGCCTTGCAATGATCCAATGAGATAGGGATCATCCTCATCCTCATCCTCATCCTCACCATCACCATCCTCAGCCCCAGGAGGTGCTTCCTCCCGCTTATCAATGAGGAACCTATGGCTCAGAGGGGTGAAGGCACTTGCTCAGGGTCACACAGCCGGAAGCCCCCAGCCTCCAAAGACAAGGCTGCTCCCTGGCGCTCGCTGGCCCTGTGTTCATCTGGATCTGCTGCCAGCGGCCACCCGGCCTCCTCTCTGCACCATGTCCTAGGCTCCCTGACGCTGAGCCATCGCCGGCCACTTCCAGGTCCCAGAAGAGCCTCTGCCCACACACCTGGGGCTGCGCCCTTCTCCTCCGCGTTCCTGGTGCCCAGGACAGCTCCGGGCTCAAGGGCGTCCTCAAGCACACGCCAGGCAGCAATGAGCAGACAGCACCAGCCAGATACACGAGCCACCCCTGTGGGCACCAGAGCCACTTGTTTATCCTCCCGAAACCTTCATATATAGTATGTATCTTTTAAAAAACGTTTTCCTTTTTAATAGACGCACCCCAGGAGGAAGAAGAGACACTTCCCCCTCCCGGGCTCCAACCACTGTGACGGTGCTGGGTAGCAACTCGGTGCCCAGCTGAAAATGTACCCTGGAGTAGAAGAGGACGGCTCGGCCTGGGCAGGACAATAACAGAACTGCTCCCTCCTAAGCCGCGTGACGACTCCATGGGCAGAGCTGAGGACGCACGGGGCCGGGAGGGCACGAGACGGCCACCGGGCTCCGTCCAGGCTCTCTCCCTGGCTGAGGCAGGAGGGGCCACCGCTCGGCCACCGGAGCCCGAGTGCGACAGCTCTCACCACTGCAGGGCTCTCCGCCCTCCCGGCCCAGCCTCGCCTGGCCTCACTCACCATGGAGGACAGCGAGGTGGCCTGGAGCCAGCGGAACAGGCCTGGGGTCTCACCCAGTCCCACCCCTGCCGAGCGACCCGGGATAGTCCCTTCCCCTCTCTGGCCTCGGGTCTCTGGTCAGGGAGGGAATCAGGCCAGACGGCTCCAGTGCTAATCCCGCACCAGAAGTCCAGGCCTCACAGCCCAAGTGCCACGGGGAAGGGGCGGCCAGTGAAAACCCGCTTCCTGGAAGAACTGCACAGCGTCCTCTCATCCCCATCGTCGGCCATTCCTGCTGGGACCTCCCACATGTTATCTCGACTCCCATTCCTGGAAGAGAAACTGAGGCCCAGGGACAGGAAGGAGCTCTCCCCAGCCACAGAACAGGAGGGCGGCGGCCACTGCACTGCCCTCCCTGGCCCTGTTCTCATCCCATGTGGCCTCAGTGAGCAGACAGGCCCCGACGGCCACATGAGCCAGCACCAAACAGAGGGTCCCCACCTTTGCTCCTATAAATCCTAGCCCTGGGGTGGGGGGAAGGGAATGGCACCCACAGCCCCAGGGCCGAGAGATGCTTCTGCGATGAGATGAGAAGATCTCGCTCGACCGCCCGGACCACCTAAGCAGCAGGATGCTGATGTGCGTGTCTGAGATGAGCGGTGCACTGAACACGGAAGCCCCGGCTGTCACCTCTCAAGGGCGGGCTCAAAGAGGTCGGCAAAAGACAAAGCGCACAAGTTCCATCAGTGAGGACGAAAAGGAAAAGTAGGTTCTGATAGGTTCACCGGTTGAGCAAGCACTTCCTAAGCACCTACTATGCGCCAGGGCTGTGGGGATCCTGGGAAGGCCCCTGCCCACAAGAAGCTCATGCACTCATTCTTTCATGCATTCATTCATTCACCCACTCATCCTTTGCTCCTTCACTGCACAAACGGGTCTACTAGGTGTGTGTTCCATGCCACGCCGTGTGCTGGACAGGGGAGGACGCAGCTGGGAAGGGAGCCCCCCAGCCCGGACACTGCCAGCATCACTGCAGCCCAGCACAGAGGGGCCTGTCACACAGGTAGGGACGGAGAGCTGTGGAGGCCCAACCACCTCTGCCTCTTGGGGCCTAATCTCATCGCAGCACCCCCAGCCCCTCTGAGCCCCCACCTGTGAGCCAGCAAGCATCACTAGGTCAGCAGGCGCCATGGCCCCCAGTCCTCCCAGCCCTTGCAGATGGGAGAAAGGCTTCCTCCTGGTGGTCTTTCGGCCACTGCTCCCACCAGCCGGCATTCCAGGCTCTGCCCAGCGCCCAAAGTGTGGGCGTTCTGGGACCCTGCTCAGTGGGAGCCTGGAAAAAGCTGTCTCCGGGGTCATGATGGAGGGCGCCGACCAAAGGATCAGTCACTGGGCGGGCTGCTGCAGACAGATCCATGCCTGGTGGGCCCCGGGGGAACCCTGTAGACTGGCCATTCTGGGGGTCTAGAATAGAGACGTCTGTCTCCCTGCACCTGGGCTTGGTGCAGAGAGGCTACGGCACCTGTGACCCCACTCCCCCCTGCCCAAACACCTGAGCTCTCCTCGTCTGCAGTGGTCAAAGGCATTTCGCCACCCAACAGCTCAAGGGCGGGGGGTGGGGAGGCAGATGGGGACTCAGGCTCTTGCTTTCCCAGCCCGGTCATTTCACCCCAACCTTCACGGGGCGGCAGGTGACAAACCAAGCACCAGCATCGACAAACCAAGCACCAGCATCTTAGTTCCACCCCTGGGTCCCTGAAGGTTGTCACGCAGGGCGGCCCACATTCCTCGTTCAAAAGTGTTAGCGACCTAGAGAAACTCGTGAACTTACCCACGGTAAGGCCACACAGGGGCTAAGCAAAACACAGCTGTGTAACATGGGGGCTAAATTCAACCCATGTGGTGACACCACCAATACAATCCTCAGACCCGCTGCTCATTCCCGAGGGGGCACCTGGGACAGAACAGGTGGACCGGGTCCCAGCTCACCTGTAGGCAGGTGTTCGGAGAATGCACCTCTGGTTAAATCACTTCTAATGGGAAGAGGAAATGATTGATACTTCATGGAAACGAGACTCTTTCACAGAAGTGGGAAGGGCGAATTCAAATCAAACAGCCCTTAAAGGAATGAAAAGGACTCTCCTGGGCAGCCTACAGAGAATTCGAGAGTTGGTGGCAATGGTGCTTCCATTCTGGGCCATTTTGTCATGGTGATGCGGCCAGATAGTCTGCCCCTAAAAATGAGCATCCGGGACAACCCTAACCACGATGGCCCAGGCCAGCTGAGCCGTGAAGAACTCACACCCACTCTGGCTGCCCCGCACGTGTCTCATACAGTTTGAGAAAACTCGAGGACTCTCCCAAAGGCTGCCTCTGCCTCTCCCACCTCTACAATTGTGGGTTAACATGCAGCCAATGGCCGCTGGCATCTAAGGAGAGGAGAAAACTGATCCCGGGCACCTCCCGTGTGTCACCCCCTGCCCTGGGCGCTTCCTCAACCTGTGACAGCCTGAGACGAGCCCCCTTTTCCAGAGGAGGAGAAAGTCGCTCAGACTTCGGCAGGACATTGATGCCATCCTCGAGGAACAAGGTCAGAAAAACATAAATAAACAAGCTGAGAGTAAGTGGTAATGAGAAGAAGTCACAGAAATTTCTATTCGCATATTTAGCCTCCAACAATTCAAAGAAAACACCAGCACAGGTATCTGTCCCTGGGAGCAGTCTGGGTCTTATGCACCATGCACAGAGCAGGTTCCAGGCAGCCGTAAAGCCTGCGGGGTCCCTCTGTCACGGCCAGGGCCGGGCCCCCCGACCGACTCTGTCTCTCCAGGGACAGAGGCAGAGGGAGGTCCGGGATGCAGTACAAGAAGGCCAGACCCTCGGCTTCATGTTCTATCCCAGCTTCTATCAGGGTCGGTCTGAGAAGGGGCATGAACGCTTTGTGTGATGACGTCATAGTCACCTGCCAGTGTGACACTCGCCGCGCTTCCCTCGGGGGCCACAAACATGGGGGCCACAAACACGGGGCTGGTTGCCTACATTTTGGTAAATAAGGCTTTACCGAAACAGCAGCCACGCTTGTTCGCCACCTGCCCATGCCCGCCCTTGCACTACAACGCCCGGGTTGAGGGCAGTAGCTCCCTGTTCCCTGTGGGTTCCCTTTTTGGGGTTTCAGTTAACCAAGGGTAACTGTGTTCCGAAAACACTGTGTGAAAATTCCAGAAATAAACAAGCCATCAGTTTTAAACTGCACGCCATTCTGAGGAGCATGCTGAAATCTCACACTGGCCCACTCCGTTCCACCCAGGACGTGAATCGTCACTGTCCAGCACGTCCCCGCTGTAGACACCACCTATCCGTTAGTCACTCGGTAGCTCTCTCAGTGACCAGATCGACTGTGGCGCTGTCGCAGTGCTGGTGTCCAAGAAACCCTTGAGCGACCTAATAATGGCTCCAAAACGCAAGAGCAGCGATGCTGGCATATTATTATAATTGCTGTATTTCATTATTAGTTACTGTTGTTAATCTCTTACTGTGCCTAATTTACAAATTAAACTTTATCATAGGTATGTACACAATGCATAGGAAAATACATAGTCTATACAGGGTTTGACACTATCTGCATGCACTGGCAGTCTTGGAATGTATCCCCCAAGCGTAAGGGTGGATTATTATAGGTGCAACACAGACCACTTGGTCCACAGAGCCTGAAGGCCCTGC